>PVKN010006107.1:0-29244 GCA_004027915.1 Capromys pilorides
TATGTATCTTTTCCTGGCCACTCTGGGAACTCTGAGGAGAACCCGCTTTTTCTATCTGCTCTAGTACACAGCTTGGTACACAGTAAAAGCTTCCTTAAATCTTGCACAAATGAACGAATGAGCAGCTGATCTTAATTTTCAGAGATTTTACAAGAATTGGGTCTGAATTTCTAAGGCTTTACAGGTAACAGCTGGAGGGCCCGCCAGATAGCTCAGGGGGTTAAAGCGTTTGCTTGGGCAGATGCCTGGACCGGGGTAGATTCCCCCGTGCACCATGCCAGCCCCGCCTGTGGGGCAGGCTGAGATGCAATTGAGCCGGGGCGGGGCGTGGTGGCGAATAAAGAACCCTGAAGCAAAGGGAGGGTGGACAGAAGCCTGGGTTTAATGGCCCTGCTGCAGTTGTCCTTTGGTCCTTGCCTATCCCCACTAAAGATCCAAGCAGACCCCGCGATTCACCTCACAATGTTCCAGCACAGCTGAACAGACCTCGGTGGTAGCAATTAATGGTCTCTCTAAGGGCCGGCCAAACAGCTCAGCGGATCAAAGCGCCTGCAAGCGGGGTGCGGGGGCGGGGAGGCAGGCCCCCACCCCCGGGGCTCGCTGACACGGCGGGCGAGGCGGGGCGGCGCGCGCCCGTAACCCCAGCCCTTGGGAGGCTGTGCACAGACGGATCACTACGAGCCTCACCTAGCAGTGAGGCCCTCCTGAACACCCTGTATAGCCTTCCCTAAAAAAAAAAATTAATGGTCTCTCTATGAAGCCAGGCTGGCAACAGCCACAAAACCGCAGACTGAGGGTCGGGGCTCGGCGCAAGATCCCCCCGCAGCACCCGCCGGCTGGGGGCGCGCGCTGGCCTAATCTCTGGACTTCAGTTTCCTCCTCAGTAAGGCAGGGTGGGAAAGCGGCCTCTCAGGACAGCCGTGAGGAGCAAGCGGGAAGACGAACGTGAAAAGAACGAACTGGCGTCACAGCTCGAAGCCAGGCGGGATGGGCGTCTAGGGGAGAGGACGGGGCGGTCCGCAGGAGCGGGTTCCAGCCCTGTCACCTCTCGGGGCCTCAGTTTCCTCGTTGCAAACACAGGAGCCGGCCCGGCCCACGGCCCCCTCGGGCCCGGAAGCCCTTCCCGGGGCTCCAGCGCGGAGGCCAGACCTGGGGAGGAAGCGGGGGGCTTGCGTTACCGTCCTGCAGCAACGCCGTCTTCTCTGCAGCCCGCAGACTCTCCAGCCAGCCGGTCACCGCCATCTTCACGCGCCCGGCCAGCGCCCGGCCGCTGCCATGGTAACGGCTCCGAGGGTCACTTCCGGCTGACCCGGAAGGTGTTCGGGCCTTCGCCTTTCCCTCGCATCCCCTTGTCGTTCCCATTGGCTTTCCGGGTAAGTGGCTCCTCCCTCTTTGCCAGGTGAAGTTGGGTGCCCCAGGCAGCCCGGGCGACGGCGGCTCCCCGGCCTCGGGCTGCAGCTGGGAGTCCCCGGCCCGCGCCAGCTGCGCCTGCGGCGGCTGCCCCGCACCTGCTCTGGCGTTCGCACCCAGCTGTGAGGCCGACGCTCCCCTGGGCCGGGGGCACCCCACACCTGCTGCGGCTGCGGCCGCGCCCCGTCTGCCTGCAGCTGCGGGCCCACGCCCCGGCGCGGAGGCGGGAGGCGGCGTTCCGGGTGTCCCGGGAAGGCCTCCTGCTCCCCGGCTCTGCACGTGGGGAGTGGAGCGGAGAGGGAGCGCCTCCTAGCCTGGCGTCTCTCGGGCCACAGGCCGTTGCCAGTGCGAATGGGCAGACACGGAGCGGGGTGGCAGAGCGACCCTTCCGAAGGATGATGTCGCTTCCTCCCCCAGGAGCGCCGGCGCGGGTACTCTACCTCTGAGAGGCTGCTGAACACAGAGACAGGCTACGGCTGGATTTTCAGAGACTCCTGGGACCTCCGGGGCTGCAGTTCCTGGGGCCCGGTCGGCAGAGCCCTCCTACCCCATGTGTAGGCAAGAGTTGGGAGTCAGCTTTAGATTTCTCCGTGTCTGCTCTGACCAACCCGTAGACAGAAGAGCTAGGATCCAGCCATCCCTCAATGGACCCCAGGGGCATCTTGAAAGCATTTCCCAAAAGAAAAAAAATACATGCTAATGTGCCATCAAATGTACCTGCAAAGATTCCCAAGAGGCAAGAGGAAGAAGCAAGAGGTGAGCCGCCGGGCCCTCAGCTCGTGCGCCTGAGCCCTCCTCCTGCCCGGTGTTCAGCCCTGTGTTCCTGTCTAGCACCAAGTACAGCACGGACGCTGCCTGCTCCGGGCAGACAGGCTCGTGCCTGCCTTCGCTGGCCTGGGTCCGCTGTCTTTGCCTTGCTGTGCTACCTTCTTCCCCACCTCATGACCCCCCACAAGTCAGAAAGTTCTCCCTGGTCCCTCAGGAAATGACCAGTAGAATTCTTTGCCCCTCTAGGAGGCTGACCTAAGGGCAGAAGGAATCCCTTTGGTATCCTTGTTTGAAGTTTTTTGCGCTCAAGTTGACAAACACATGGCTAGAGCAGTGACACGTGCCTGTAGTGCCAGCCCCTTGGGAGGCTGCGGCAGGAAGACTGAAAGTTCAAGGACAGCCTGAGCAACATAGTGAGAGAGCAACTAGAGGAGCAAATCGATGGCAGAGACCTTGTGGGGCGCAGGAGTGGGGATCAGGTCTCCTAGGCTGTGAAATAAGGAGCTGTGCCTCCTAGAGAGAATAAACGACAAAGCAGAGTAGCTCAAGCCAGCGAAAGCCTGTATTTACTCCTTTATTTAACAGATATTTATAGGTCGCCTACTGTGTGCCAGGTTGTACCAGGGACTGGGACATGTTAAACATGTTCCTGCTTCGCTTTCAAGTGATGGCTCATGAGGACACTGGGCTGCGTGCGTGTCATGGAATCCCCAGAAGGCAGGCTGTCTGCGTGCAGAGAAAGGGATTGGGGGAGAGGGGACTGAACATGGTTCATTGTGATCACATCTCAAAGTTGTGAAAATAGGTACGTGATGTCCCTTCCCCAGGATGGCTGAGCTCCCTGAGGGCCCATGTTGTGCCCACTGGCATTGGACGGGCCCGGGCAGAGCTCTTCGAGAAGCAGATTATCCAGCATGGTGGGCAGATATGCCCTGCCCAGGCCCCAGGGGTCACGCACATTGTGGTGGACGAAGCCATGGACTATGAGCGGGCCCTGCGCCTCCTCAGACTACCTCAGCTGCCTCCAGGGGCTCAGCTGGTAAAGTCAGCCTGGCTGAGCTTGTGCCTGCAGGAAAGAAGGCTGGTGGACGCGGCCCGCTTCTGCGTCCTCGTCCCCCGCAGGTGAGTGGGTCTGGTGTTCTCTCAGCACTCTGTGGCAGCATCTTTGGCTTTTCTTGAGTTATTCAGGAGAGCTATTACTTTTGAACCCAGACAGATTAGAAAACCAAGCTTTTGAAATAGAGAAGGATTGGAGTCAGAGACAGGGTGAGACCTTTGGTGTTTTAACCTCTGTCACCATTGTCCCAGGTACTTGGACCCAGCACAGTCCGGCCAGGCTGACCAAGACTCTTCTGCTCCTGGGACCCACGAGGTTCTGCTGAAATCCGCTGACTCTCCTCCCGGGGGAGCCGTATCTCCACAAAAGGCAGACGAAGTATCCAGTACCCACACTCAGGTCAGAAGCCTCCCAGCCCCCATAACTCCCTTCTCCTGATATCAGACATTGAGATAGCCTGGTGGTCGGTCGTCGAGAAAGTCCCCGGACCTTGAGACAGGAGATCTCCATTGATTATGAAACCATTTAGCTCTTCCCTGCATCCATCCTTCCGACATTCACCAAGGCCATGGCTACCCTGCACCACTCAGGATCCTAGAGCCAAACAATGGGGAAGGCATGGTAAAACTGGGCCCCACGTTTAAGGGTGCGTAGTCCTGATGCCAAGGCCCCTGCCCTGTCCTTGAGTCTTACTAGAACATTCCCTACAAAGATAACGCCCACCTTCAAGGAGCCCTCTTCATGGAGGGTATAACTTATCATCTCTTTTGCTTCCCTACCTTAAGCCCAGCTCTGATGATGAAACCAGTGATGTGGAAGGGCCTGAGGTTAGTGCTGCTGATCTGGAAGCGCTGATCAGTGGCCACCGCCCTACCCCTCCTGAGGAAAGCGGTGGGCCCAGCCCAGCCCCAGAGGCCCTAGGTAAGTGGGTCTGCGCACAGTCCTCCAGCCAGAAGGCGACCAACCACAACCTGCACATCACGGAGAAGCTGGAAGTGCTGGCCAAGGCCTACAGTGTTCAGGGAGACAAATGGAGGGCCCTGGGTTATGCCAAAGCCATCAATGCCCTCAAGAGCTTCCACAAGCCTGTCAGCTCCTACCAGGTATGTGTGAGTCTTCCCCTTACTGGGCCTCAGTCGCCAGTGGGCTTGGTGTCTCGTGGCTACGATTTTATGGTGCCTGGGTGTCTTACTCACTTGGCCTTTGCTGAGCCACGGTATTCAACACCTGCAGTTAACGGAGAGGTGTAAGTTGGCTCACAGTGACTCTCATAGTCCACTGGCTCCAGGGCAGAAACAGATGGCAGAAGGAAATAATGGGCGCCGGGCGTGGTGGCGCACACCTGTAATCCCAGCACTTGGGAGGATCGCTGCGAGCTCGAGACCAGCCTGGGCTACAAAACTGAGCTCAAGGCCAGCCTGAACTGCATAGCGAAACCCTGTCTCAAGGAGACAAAAAAAAAAGAGGAGGAAGAGGAAAAAAAAATAACAGGAATGCTGGAAACAGAGAGAGGGCACAGGTTGGGGAGGAAAATATAACCTCGCAGGCCACGTCTCCTGCAATCCAGCTCTTCCAGCCAGACCCAGCAGCTTAGGTTTTGCTTCTGCCCTGGCAGCATGGTCCAGTCTCCTTACAAAGGCCCTGTCTGAGTGCGTGAGCCTCTTGGGGAACGTCTAGATACTAACTGGGACATTCAGCCCCTGGCTCCCAAAAGACTCACATGCATCTCTTTAGGCAAAATGCATGCGGTCCGCCTGAAAGAGTCACCAAAGTCCTCACCGTTCCACATTACTGACAAGTCCAAGCCCAGGGTGTCTTCTGAGACTCAAGGCAAACCTTAGTTGTGAACCTCGTTAAAAATCAAAAAGAAAGTTAAACAGTGCAGACAGACATGCAGTTGATACAGGGTAAATACTCCTATTCTGAGAGGATTAGGGGATAGGAAGAAAGCAGACCAAAGCAAAACTGAAAGCCAGCAGGGCAGATGTTAAATCCTGCAGGTCTACGTCTAGCACCTGGGGCCAGCTGTGGCCGCATGTGCATTCCGGAAGGCTTGGTGGCCTCATCCTGTTGGCGTTGCCTGTTGCAGCCCTCATGGCCTCTCTCTGGGTGGCTTTGCCCACTGTGACCTTGTGCAGGCGTTCCGTGTTCTGGATTTTCCAACCTCCTGGAGTCTCCGCTGCATTTCCGCTTCCCTCACACAGCTTTCTGCCCTCTTGGGCCCCACTACTTCACGTTTTAATCCTGAAATTCAGGTGGACGCCTCCATGACCGTGTAGCTCTTGCATGCTGCATGCTCGTAAGTCCTGTGCCATGCGGACGGTACCAAGGTCTGCTGCCAGTTTGAGCAGTGCTAGGCCCTTTGCATCATGGTGGAGGCCATTGTGTGCCTGGATGCCTGAGCATTGGAAACTGAGTTCCAAAGAATCAGTTCCCTACCAGGCCTTCTTTTTTCTTTTTTTTTTTTTTTTTTGTGGGACTGGGGTTCGAACTCACGACTTTGCACTTGCCAGGCAGGCACTTGTGCCACGGAGCTATCTCCCTGGCCCTTCTACCAGGCTTTCTTAAGCAGGCCACCCTGGGGCTTTCTTCTCAAAGCAAAATCTTTCATTTTGGATATTGGAGCTTAGGAAGGGTGAGATATCGCTGATTTCTCATATGCCTTCAAAGCGTCTTTCTTTATTATCCTGATACAAAGTACTTGACTTTATTTTATTACTAATCTTTTCAACAACCAATCTTTCATTAGCCAAAAGTTGACAGGTTCCACTATTTATAGGCCTCAGCTTTATAGGAGCTGCCTTCCTGGTCACCAGACAGATTTTTTAAATTACTCAGCTCTGCTATCTGATCTTGCTTCTCACAGTAGATATGGCTAAAATTTACCAACCTAACCCTTACTACATCCTCAACACAGGGCTGCCTTGAAATTTTGTCACATTCATTAGTCCCACACCGTAGTCTCAGTCTCCTACAGAGTTCCAGGACATAAAACAAATGTAGACCAGCCAGTGTATAACATGTGTTCTCAAGTCCAGCTGACAGTGGAGTTTTGCTCCCAACTGAGACCTCCGTACCTCATCTGCGTTTCTGTCAGAATTTTGGTCTTCTGAACTTGGAACAGAATCAGCGTGGCTTACAGCATTCTAAGGTTTCCTTAGCCACAGTTTCCAAATATTACCAGGCTTCCTGCCAGAAGCCTTTGGTGACCAGGTCCGAAGGCTTCTGAGCCACATGGTCAGTTTAGTCACAGCAGTGACCTGCTTCTCTAGCACCGAAATCTGTCTGTCAGCCATTTTCCTTTGGCTAAAACATCATATCTGACACCTGCAACTTAAAAGAAGAATCGGCTCAGTTGTAGTTCATGACGTACCGGCTTCAGGTGGCAGAGGGGCACGGTAGAGGAAAACGGCCCACTGCATGGTGACCGGGAAGCAGAGAGAGCAAGACAGGGTGGGGAAGACCCACGTCCAGGTCCTGTCTGTCCCCGTGACCCACCTTCCCCTACCGGACCTCTCCTGACAGCGGGTTCCAGCATGGTGCAGGAATCTTCTAGAAGCTCTGCCTCTGACCACATAGGGGGGCTCCTAGAGGACATCTAGATAGAAACCATGATGCTAGGATTTGCACAGAAGAAACAGAATGGGAGTGTGGTGGAGGTGGACAGGCACAATCTTCGTAATTGGTTTTTGTTCTGTTTTTTTGAGATAGGGTCTCCTGATGTGGTTCGGGCTGGGCTTGCGCTTACTGTGTAGCCTAGGCTGGTCTCAAACTTGAAACAGCCCTCCTGTCTCATCCTACTGAGTTCTGGGATTGCAAGTGTGTGCCTCCTCGCTGGCTTAGTCTTGAAGGGGGATGATGGGTGCCTAAGTGTTCATTATGCTATTCTCTATCTCTTTTTTTTTTGGCGGATGGGTTCCGAACTCATAACCCTGCACTTGCCAGGTAGGCACTTGTGCTACAGAGCTATCTCCCTGTCCCTCTCCCTTTTTTTAACAGCAGCTTAGACTCTGAAACCAAACAGACATCACTAATGTGTGACTCTAGGCAAGGTACATAAACCCTCTGGGCATCAGTTCTCTCATGAATGAAAACAGAGTAACAGCGGTAACTGGTGGGCAGTGCTTCTGTGAGGTGAAAGGACACAGCTCCTGTAGTGTGGAGCGGATGGGAAGGAGGCCACCTCAGTGTTGGGCTCACCATGTGCTGGTGATGGTGACAGTGGTGATCAGCCACTGTTGTTAGCCTCCCTGCAGCTGGGAACCTCCAGGCAGGTTCCCCAGCTGGCGGCCTCGCGGCTGCTGGGCTGGCTTTCCCACGCGTAGCCCTCCGCATGGTCAGCTCCCCTGCGGCCATGACCACCCCTCCTTCTCCTGCAGGAAGCCTGCAGCATTCCTGGGGTTGGGAAGCGGATGGCTGAGAAAGTCGTGGAGATCCTGGAGAGTGGGCATCTGCGGAAGTTGGACCATATCAGCGAGAGTGTGCCTGTTCTGGAACTCTTCTCCAACATCTGGGGAGCTGGGACCAGGACCGCCCAGATGTGGTACCAAGAGGTTATTGCAGAGCCCAGCTCCCTTCCCCGTTGCTATGTCTCCTCTGTACTTATTTTTCTCCTCTGTGCTCGGGTGGGAATAAACCCAGGCTAATTGGAAACTGCTTTTCAAGAGGAGCAGGGTTAGACTGCCGTGGTGGTGCGCGCCTGTAATCCCAGGCCTGGAGAGGCTGAAAACGGGGATTGCTGAGCCCAGGCTGCGCAGTGATACCGTGTGCAAATGCATACATAAGTTTAAAAAAAAACAGACTGGGTTTGGTGGTGCGTGCCTGTCATCCCAGCTCTTGGCAGGTCATGAATCTGATCTAATAGTGAGACACTGAACACCCTGTCAACCCTCCTCTAAGATACAAAAACAAAAGCAGGACTTAAGCAGGCCCTTCTGGCTCCCAGAACAGCCCTGCGGCCTGGGGTCCTCAAGGTGAACCCAGGAGCGGGAAGTGGGTTTCCCTGCCCTTCGGAGCAGCTCGGCCTTCCTGACTGCGTAGCCAGAGCAGTGCCTCTCAAGCCTGGCTGTGCCCAGAATCACCTGAGGACTTGGTAATGACAGTGGCCCCGAACCCTCCTCAGCCCGTGTTTCGGAGCTGTGTTCCTACCCGGCCTTGCCCAGGACTCCCAAGCAGGACCACGTGTGCCGGGGTTGGCCCCACCTCAGGCCTTCCCCAGAACCCAGGCCAGCAGAAGCCGCCCGTGTCTGCCTGCTCACCCCGCTTCTCGGTTCCTCATGCACTCTGTCTTGCTGCCTTTTTCCAGGGTTTCAGGAGCCTGGAAGACATTCGCAGCATGGCCTCCCTGACTGCCCAGCAAGCCATTGGCCTAAAGCATTACAGTGACTTCCTGGAGCGCATGCCCAGAGAGGAAGCTGCAGAGATCGAGCAGACGGTAAGCAGGTGCCCCAGAGCAAAGGGGAGATCCAGGTGCTGTGAAGGAGGTTCTAGTGCAACCTAGGAACCCCTAAGCTGTCAGCTGAGAAGCCCAGCAGCCAGGGGACACTGGGTCACCAGCGGGTGGAGGTGGGGAACTCCAGGGGAGAGTCCCAGCATGGCAGTGTGGGTGCTGGGTGCCATCAGACCAGAAGGTGAGCAGGCTCTGTCCCAGGTCCTCCACGGTGCCACGGCAGGGTCAGGCACGTTAGGCAGAGGTCCTCTGCTTTCGGGTGGCAACTTTGTTGAGCAGCTGGTGAAGATGGTACACCCCCACCCCCCACCACGTACTGTAAGCTCTGTCTTTCCTGGCTCTTTCCCGTGGAAGCACACCAAAGGCTGGGCTGGTGTGAGGACACAGGGCTGGGCGGTGTGGTGGGGGTTACAGGAAAGCGCCCTCAGAATTGGGTAAGGTTAGGCCTTGGGAATAGGGTTTTTTGGTATTGGTGGTTATTGAATTTAGATAAGGTTTAGCCAAGGTACTGGCTTAGAACTGGCTGACAGGCTAAGTTTGTGAAGTCTCGAGTAGAGACCGCGTGGGAGGACGGGCTGTGCTGTGCCTCAGCTGCCCCAGGACGAGGGCCAGAGTCGAGAGCACTGGGAGCTGCGTGGTAGGAGTCCCAGGAACGGCCCAGTTTGGCCGAAATCAGACTTCAGCTCCGTTTCTGGCCTGGGGAGCAGGCGTAGACAGATGGACAGTCCCCTTTGTGTGCCAGGCCTCACTGCTGGTGATGACACTGTCACTCAGCTACTGCGTCCAGGCACAGAGAATGCCCCACCCCCATCTGGCCCCTCAGGCCCGTCTGGGCTCTGGCCTCAGGGCTTTGATGGAATTACTCTTCTAGGTCTCCTCCTCCTCCTGCTCCTCCAAGTCTCCTAGGAGGCCTGTGTCCCTGGGGGCTTCCTGGCCGGTGTTCAGGGCTCCAGGAGCCTGTCCTGGGGTGGAGGCAGGGCGCTATCTGCATATGAAAGGCTCCCCGGCTGCCTCGCTGGAGGCGCTGTGGAGGCTCGAAGTTTCTTTTCTCTCACTGAGGACCCAGTTCCCATCCGGAGAGTGTCCCCAGGGTTCACCGGCCCCCTCCGCGTCCACCCCTCCTTTCCGCGCACGCTCGTCCACTTCTGTCTGTCCTCCGTGTCCTCACCTACCTGATGCTCGGGCTCCAGCGCCGCTCACACCTCTGCCCTCAGCTCCAGTACCCAGATTGTGCTGCCAGGACCTGGCCGAGTACTTCCTGGCACCTGCCCCTGGCCTAGGGGAACACATAGGCATGTGGGCATGGTGTGAGCTGGGCAGGGCAGAGGGCAGCAGTGCCCCTTGGTTCTCACAGGCTGGCATTGCAGGTGCTCGCTCTTGTGCTTGCCCTGGTGTGGGGAGCAGGAGAGCCCCGGGGATTCCCTCTGGACTGGCTTAGGGGCATAGTGCGGGCCCTCTGCTGCTGCTGTGGGGAGGGACTGACCCTCTCTCGCCCTCTTCTAGGTCCGAGTGGCAGCCCAGGCCTTCAGTCCTGGGCTGCTGTGTGTGGCGTGCGGCTCCTACCGCCGGGGGAAGCCGACCTGCGGGGACGTGGACGTGCTCCTCACACACCCTGATGGCAGGTCCCACCGGGGCATCTTCAGTCCCCTCCTGGACAAACTCAGGCAGCAAGGTATCATGCCATCATGACGAGCCACTTGCAGCAGGAGACAGCTAGGCAGGTGGGAGCCCCAGCCGTGGGGCTGAGTCCCCTGAGGAGAAGGGGAAACCGAGGGAGGTGGCCGGTCCTCAGCCCACCTCCCACAGCTGGTGATGGCCCCGTGGCAGGACTGCACTGGACGCTGGGGTCAGCCTACAGGGGATTGGGGGGGCGCGGCGGGCCTGGCTGGGTCCTTCAGCCCACCCTGTGCCCACCAGGCTTCCTCACAGACGACCTGGTGAGCCAGGAGGACAACGGCCAGCAGCAGAAGTACCTGGGCGTGTGCCAGCTCCCCGGCCCAGGGCGGAGGCACCGGCGCCTGGACATCATCGTGGTGCCCTATGGCGAGTTTGCCTGTGCGCTGCTCTACTTCACGGGCTCGGCCCACTTCAACCGGTCCATGCGGGCTCTGGCCAAGACCAAGGGCATGAGCCTGTCGGAGCACGCGCTCTGCACAGCCGTGGCCCGAGACCCTCAAGGCCTGAAGATGGGCCCTGGCCAGGTGCTGCGCACTCCCACAGAGAAGGACGTCTTCCGGCTCCTCGGCCTGCCCTACCGGGAGCCGGCCGAGCGGGACTGGTGACAGGGCTCTGGCCCTGCCTGACGTCCTCCGCCTGCAGCTAGGCCCTGCTGGGCCCGCGCCAGCCATCTCGGGCCCTGGGGGAGGGGGCCAGGCCTGCTCAGGTGTGAGGCTTCCGCACACTTCAGGCTGGCTGCCCACAGCCTGTCCCGTGGTGGCCGTCTCCCACCCTGGGAGAGGCCTCGCTGCTGGGGGAGAGGGAAGCCGCCGGGGCTCAGCGTCAGCCAGGCCCCTGCAGCGGGGAGCGGAGCCATCGCGCGTGCTGCACCGGGCAGCGGCTCCCTGCGTCTGCAGGCGGGGCGGGGGTCAGTAAAGCGCCTTGAACGTGGCCTGCCTGGGTGTGTGTGCGCGCCGCCCTCCATCCAGACCAGACAAGTGGTGGAGCCCGGCAGCGCCGGAGTCCTGTGGGTGCGCAGGGCCGGAAGGCTGCCGTGCAGACGCCAAGAACCTTGGAGGCCGCTTGATGGGCCGATTCTGAGCGGAACTTGGGCCAGGGTGGGCGCCACCACGAGTGCGTTGGCTGGGAGGCGGAGGTGCCCCCCTGCTCTGGTCTCAATCCTGGGGTCCGGCTGGGTGTGGCGGCTCTGTTTGTAACCCCTAGCTATTAGGGGGCTGAAGCAGGAAGATCGAGAGTTGGGGCCCAGCCTCACAGTGCAGCGAGGCTCCTCTGTGCCATCAAAGCACACAGGCACACGAGTGGTCCTGCGGCCCTCAGCCTGAGTGGGATTCAGGCCAAGCCTAGAGTCCAGCTGTGGGGGGAGAGGGGTCAAAAGGCCACATCGCAGCCAGAGCCCTGGTCAGGGCAGGCCACTCAAGCAGACTTACTTCCGGGAGACCTCAGCACCCTGGAGCAGTGGGGGGCCCCCTGGGCCACAGCTGGCTTGTGAGGGCTCCTCCACAGGACCTGCCAGGATGGGACCGACAGAAGCCAGAGACGAGGCCGAGGCCCTTTGTGCAGTTGTGTCTCTCCTGTGCCCTGGTAGCCCCAGGCTAGGGAACAGGCCCACTGGGGGTGGCCACGTCAACCCCTCCCCGACAGGAAGTGCCCAGTGCTCGGCATGCTGAGCTCTGGCTGGTGCTGCTCCTGGTGCTCCTCCCATCTGCCTCCACCTTCTACCTGAGGAGACTCAGAATTTGGGGTGTGCCCTCAGACATACAAATTCCAGGTCTGACCCCCTCCAACGGGCAACAAACCCATGGGCTGAGGAGACTGCTGCCGCCCTCCCGGGGGCTTGCGCTGGGGTGGTGGCCGCCAGTGGCTGTGCTGTCCTTGGCTAGAGACTCAGCTGTGGTTGAGCTTGGGCATCGGGATGAGGTGGTTCCCCTGAGGGAGTCAGGGTAAAAGGGTTCCACAAGAGCAGAGAAGCGTCGGCTGGAAGCGGCTGGGGAAAGCGCGTGGCAGCCTGTGGCGATGAGGAAGACAGGATGATCCTGTGTCTCCGGGAAGGACACAGCCCTGCCGCACTGGCTTGTTTGACAGCTGTGTCTGACTTTGGACCGATCAAGCTGTGAGATGAAAACTGGGTATGGTTAAGGCACTAGGCTTGTGGTGGTGCCCTGGATGCGACCAGCTGCGCCAGCAGGGCAGGGCCCAGGTGTGTCCTGCCGGGGCCTCTGGGCCTCTGCAGTGTAGCTGCTGTCCAGGAAGGGAAGCCCCGTCCCTGGGGGAGTGGGGGCAGGGTGGCCGGGGGCCTCAGGCCCGCTGTTTCTCCTGCGGCTGCAGGCGCAGCCCACACTGCCGTTAAACGTTTGAGTTGCCAGGCCCTGGTCCTCGCTGCGCTGCGCTGCCCTGCCTGGCCCTGGCAGGCAGCAGCCTGCTCTTCGCAGGGCTGGCACTCTCGCCCCAGGGGGGAGCAGGTCAGTCAGGTTTGCACATAGGATCTGGCTGCTTATGAGGGGAGGCTACGAGTATATAGCTGCCGGCCCCAACCAAGGTGGGGACTGCAAGGCTGCCCCCGCTTTCGGGTGCCCTGGGGCCCGCGTATGCAGACGCTGGTTCCCACTGCTGCATGGGGAATGGGCTTGGAAGGCGTGGCCTCAGCCCCCTCTCTGCCCCTCAAAGACTTCACGTGGGAGCCACGGCAGGGGGTGACCTGTGCCCTTCAGACTGTAGACCTACATGGGAGCCAGCAGGGCCCAGGAGAAGCTGAGCTTCTGGCTCTGAGCTCGAAGTGGGGACCCTTTGGGCTGAAACCCCAAAGTGTCCCAGATCCTGGGCCAGATCTCACCAAGTGAGTCCTTGGCCCCACCTGGGGCCAGGGCTGAGGCTGAGCCCAGCAGCAGAGGTGTTACCCCTGAAGTGCCTCAGGGGTTCCTGGAGGTGACACCAGAAAGGTGAACCAAAGCCAGGCCCCCGAGGCCACTTCTCAACTCTTCTCCTGAGCCAGGTCCCACCTGAGAGCCCACGGCCCTGACGCGGTGGCCTTCCCTGGTACCCCCTCTTCTTCCTTTTCACACATGTGGGGGCTGTGGATGTACCCTTGCGAGGCTGCGTGGTCACTGTGTGCCTGACGCACTTCTAGGCCACGTGTCTGCGTGTTGCATTCATTACTTGAACACTTGGGTACGTGTGTCCCTGTCCACCCGGGCCTCGGGGCGCAGCCCCGTGTTGTCCAGGCTCAGGCAGGCCTGCAGCAGGGAGAGAGGGCCTGCTGGCCGGATGGGGACTGTGGAAGGCAGAGGAGCCCTGTCTGGCCCTAGGCCCCAGGCCCTGTGTCCACAGAGGAAGCCACAGGGTGGGCTGCTTGCGTCAGCCTTGAGCGGCCATCAATAGCACGCGGTTAATTAATTTGATGGGAACAGCAGGGACCGCCGTTTGCATTTAGTGAAGTTCCAGGAACTTCCAACCTCATCTTCATAATTGGCCTCATAAATTGTAAGAAAGAGAGAGATCAGCAAAGCGGGAGGGAGGAGGGGCCGCCCGTCCGTCCTTATTTAATTTTATTGCTGAAATTCATCTTTTTAGCCTCCTCCGCCTGAATTGGCGCTCCCTGCCGGATTTGCCTAATCATGATAAATTAATATTCATTTTCCCACCTCTTACCCAGCTCCCGCACTTGGTTGGACTTGGGGAGACTCTCCTTCAACCCCTCTGCGGGCCTGCCAAGAGCCCCCAGAGCAGGGACCCCAGTGCAGAGCTGTGTGTCCAATGGAGAGGAGCCCTCGGGGCAGGAGGGGTCCCTGGGAGGACGCCCCAGCGACTGGCAGGGACCCTCAGAAGGTCTGGGGGGCTGGATTGACAACCCTTTCCCAGTGAGGCAGTGGGAGGAGCCAGAGGAGCCCTAAAGGGTCCTTTGCAGACTCAAAGGCTGCTGCTGGGGCGCACAGGGTGGCTTTGAGAGGGGGGCTGAGGCCAGCTAGAATTGAGATGCAACCCAGCAACTTGCTCTTTGCCCTGGCGGGACAAAGGCGCCTTCCCGGGCTACCTCCCACAGCCCTGCCAGGGCCCGACCGGACCCTACCCAGGCACCTGTGCTGTGGGTGGTTGTTGGGATCCCCTTCCTGGGTGGGAGCTGGCATCACTGCAGGCTGCCCCCAGCAGTGCAGCTCCTGGTCCTAGGAGCTGGGATTCCCTGTCTTGCATCAGTCACTCAGGACCCTACAAGAGTTTCCAGTGTCGATCAGCCCCATGCCCCATTTATAGATGAGAAAACTGAGGCCCTAAGGATGGGGCTGCTGCAGCAGTGTGTCACAGAAGCCGTGGCGGCCAGTGCTGGCAAGGCGGGCTTGCCCACTCAGGGTGCTCGCGCGGCTGTAGTGGCAACCAGCTCTCTGAGTGTGCGCAAACCGTTGAGCTGTGAGAAGCGGGGATACCTCTAGAAAAGGCAGCTGTGCACTCTCTGGCTGGCCTGGTGTAACCGTGAGAACCTCTTAGTGGCCAAGGCTTTCCTGCGAGCAGCAGCAGGAGCAGAAGGTCCCTGAGAAGCCAGCAAGGAGGCAGGGCCTGTGGTCTGCCCGCTGTGGCCCGGATGCCAGAGGACGCCCTGGGTTGGATCCAGCCTGTGGGCCGGGTGCCCTAGCTGAGTGAACCTGCCAGACGTGACAACTGCTTGGAAGTGGCGAGATCTACGCGATCACACAGCAGTAGGTGTGACACGTAAGAAAGTCTGCAGCTAACTTTGGGAGGCTGAATTATGCGGCAGAAAAGCAGGCGCCGAGGCCCAGGGGTGGGTGGCCCTGAGTGAGCTGTGGGAGGCCCAGCGGTGGAGCTGCAAGGCTGAGGCTCTGACTGGACTGGAGCTGCTTCCCAGGTGCCAGAGCCCGCGTGCTCCCCACGCTTTACCTGGGACCACACCCTGGATGCGTCTCCCTCACTACTGTGCCCCTTGTCCGGGCCAGGCGGGCGGAGCCTCTGAACTGAGCGCGTTTGGTGGTCCGGTGCCTTTCAAACGGTGCCCTCCAGGGGCCCGAGGTGATGTTTCTGGTCCCCACTGGAGGGCGCCAGCTTCCTCGGAGGTTGGAGAAACCATTTATGAGGCGAGTTGGGGAGGGAGCCCTAGGAAGACCTGGGTTAGCTGCGCATCGTGTGTCGGGTTTATTTCGAGAAAGCTTTGGCAGCGTTACGGATCAGAGTCCTGGGCCCGGCCAGTCCGTGCTTACACCGAGGCGCGTAGATCTCGCCACTTCCAAGTAGTTGTCACGTCCCCGTGGGGCACAGAAAGGCGCGCGCGCGCGCGCGCGCGCGTGTGTGTGTGTGTGTGTGTTTGTGTGTGTGTGTTTGCGGGACCGGGGTTCGAACTCACGACCTAGCACTTGCCAGGCAGGAACATGCGCCACGGAGCTGTGTCCCCAGCCCGACGGAGCTTGAGTTCGTGCAGAACTCGGTGACTCAGAAACCCGACTGGTTTCCCTGGGAGGCCCCCCTTCCTCTCCAATCTCGGACTCTCCCTCGGCCCTTCGGCCGGGAGAGGCACCCCGGCCGTCCTGGAGGGCGCTGCAGCCTCCGCCCTCCGCCCCGGTCCCCGCGGAGTCCCGCGGGGGTCAAGTCGGACCCGACCAGAGGCGCCGCGACCCGAGCGGCCGGCAGAGGGCGCACAAGGACCGGCGGAGAGGTGGCCGGGGCGGGGCGGGGCGGGGAGCAGCTGGGACCCGGCGGGGTGGGGCGGGGGCGGGGGGCGGGGGGTGACGGGGCTGGGGGCGCCGACCCTGTCGCCCGGCTGGGGCGGCGGCTCAGGCTCCAGCCCCGCACCTCGGGCTCCCGAGCAGGAGGCGGGGTGGCCTTGGAGGAAATACCGGCCAGGGACAGGGGGTCTGTGTGCCCATCTGGGGGACACGATGCCGCTGCCCGTGTGTGTGCAAGTGAACTCAGAGGCGCATCCATCCATGCACTTACGTGTGCATTCAACAAACAAGTGCCAGGGCTGGGCGCGGAGGGCACGGGAAGGTGCAGCCCGCCCTGCACCAGGGCTGTGGGCTCACTGCAGGGAAAGCTCGCCCGGGGGAGGGCACCGAAGCAGCAGTGTGGGGCAAGACCCCCGTCTTCACCCATCGCCTCAGTCCCTCAGCCCTGCAGCGTGTGAGGCGCTGTGGGAAGCAAACTCGCTCCGCCCTTGCTCAGCTCCTGCTGCAGACCCCCCACCCGGGTCTGCCTACGTGGTTTTTGAATACAAGGCTCCTATTTTAAAAAGTATAAAGAATTTCAAGACAGACAACAGCGTTAAACTGAGCCTCCTGCGCCAAAACCCCAGGCCTTGGGCCCACGCGGGCCTAGCGGCCACAGGCCCCGGGTCCCACTCCCACCCTCACCCAGGGCGGTCTCCCGCCCCCCGCGCCCCTTAGGCACATGGGCATCAGATACTCCTGCTCTTCCTGTTTTGTGCCCAGAATGCAGCTGGGCTTCCCACACCACAGACAGCATCTGGGCCAAAGAACAAGTCTGCCTTCCACAGAGGCCCGCTGGACCTATTCGGTCGGCCTGACCCCGCGAAGGCAGAGGTGGTGCCGTGGCCATCATGGCCCTAGCCAGCGCCAAGTGGACGCCGGGGCTCAGCACGTACGGGCGGAGGCTCTGAGCGTGCCACGAGTGTGTTTGGACCTCTGGGTTGTGTGTGATGCACGGGGCTGCTCGTGCGCACACTTACCCATCCCTGTGCGTGTGCCTCCATGTTGGGTCGGCACGCGCATGCACCAGACCGGATTTCCAAGGCCTGTCAGGGCGGTGGGCTGTGGGCATGCGAGCCGGCAGCCGCGCGCTTCCCGTGGCGTGGGGCGTGCGTGCGCGTGTGGTTCCGTGAGGTCAGGCCGAGCAGGGCGAGCTGCAGGTGCTCCTTGCACTGTCACGGGCGCTGGCGCGCGGGCAGCTGTGGTCTCCGTGGTAGTGGGGAGGCCGGACCCCACCCGCCCACGCGCTGGTTGACCCGCTCACTGTTCCCGGCGGACCCCGGGCTCCCTGGCCCCGCGACGGGCAGTGGGCGCGGCGCCCCAGGCGGGCTCCGCGGCTTGGTCGTTCCCGCGCGGCCTCGGGGTGGGGGGAGCCGAGCCATCCATCTTCTGTTATTACAGCGTAATGGGGCTGCTCGGGCGCCCGCCCATTTGTCATCAGCCTCGTTCGCTGATAACGGGCATTTGTCATCACTTTCCTCAGCGCCAATGTCATCAGCGCCGCTGACAGCGCGCGGGGGTGCATACGGGCTGCTGAACGCGCCGCGTACACTCACTAGTGCACACAGAGCCCGAGGGGCGCCGCGACCGGAGGCCGGGGTCCCCGAGCCTGGGTCAGCTGCGCGGCGCTCCCTCCGAGCAGCCCCACCCGCAGGCAGACCCGCAGCTGCTCGGAGCCCCCGTTCCCTGCTGCAGGGATGAGGAGGACGGTTAATGGTGGCTTCTGAGCAGGTGGCCCTGGGCCTGGTCCTTGTGAGACATCTGCCACCAACACTATGGAGACCCCAGACTCCACATTCCACTGACAACAAGGGCTGGGAGGACACCACCATAGGTGCTGGCGACAGTGGGGACCAGGAGCCACGCCTGCCCTACAACCTGGGACTCTGCAGCTGGCCAGTGCAGCAGGAGGCATGCGGAACAGCCCGGGAGCCGTCAGCCCACCTGGACCACGGCCCTGGCATGGCCGGGCGATACCATCGTCCCCGGCTAGGCGAAAGGGTGCCTGCCTCTCTGTCCGTTGGTTACCTGGCACATACCAGGTGCTCAATAAGTAGATATCGAATGAGTAAGTGATGAAGACAGAGTGCCTGGAGGAAGCGGGGTGCCCTAGTCCCTCCCGTAATGGCCGCCAGCCCCGGATGGCCCAGATCTCTTTCACAGCCTCCCTAACACCCTTCTGCAGCCCCTGAGGTCCCCTTCTCCTCCAGCCTCTCCTCCAGCTGAGGGGGAGGGGCAGGAGGGTCCCCTGGCAGCGCAGGGCTTGCTTGTTCCTTGTAAATGAAGACCATAATTAACATTAAATTAAGGTAATACAAATGAAGGCAACATGGAGGCTGACAAGATGAGCGTTTGGGGAGGCAGTGGGGAGAAGTGATTCATATTTTTAATTTACTGTACGGGTAGGCCGAGCGGCTGGGGAGCAGCGGCTCCAGGGGAGGGGGTGTCGCCCCGCCATGTTTGCCGGGCTCCAAGTGAACACACAATGACCATTAAAGCCAACTGTCCATATAATGGGACAGATCCGACCGACACAGCACCCACCAGAGCACCAGGGGTGGGGCTGGGCTGGCCGTAAATCCTGCCAGCCCGTGCTGCCTGCGCACCTGACCTCCTGGCTGGATAGCAAACACCCCCAGGGGTGACTCTGGGGGCCAGAGGCCTGGGCCCACGCTCGGGGCTCTGCACTGGACTGTCTGGACTCGCGGGTGGGAAGGGCCCACGTCTGCGGCCCCTATGCGGTCCCTTCCAGAACTGAGCAGAAGGCGCCGGTGTTCTGTTCTGTGAGAGAGGGCCGGGTCACCCCTGGGCTCGACGTCGCTTCTCACACTTCCAGCCCAGCCCCCTCCAGGCTGCTCCTGTGCCCTCGCGCGCCCTCCCAGTGGGCCAGGGGATGCCATGCTAAGAGCAGACAGCGGGGAATGCCTTGGTCACAGAGCTTCAGTGTCCGCTGCCCTCTGCTAAAACTGCCCCATGCCAAGCCTCCAGATCCCAGAGCCAGGGGACTCCTGGGCTCTGTGCACTCTCCCCTGCCGTGCAGCTGGGTGCCCGCTGGCTCTCACAGTTTGCAGCCACAGCCCCTGCCATGGAAGCCTCTGGGCTTGGCTGCACGCGTAGCCTCTGCCCCTACCCCTGCCACAGGGCGGGGCGGGGGGGGGGTGGATTCCCGCTTACTCACTCTGCAAACGGAGCTGCAAGATGCTCGTCCCAGGGACGAGAGCCGCAAGTGTAATTTAGGTTTTGATATTATGAAAGTCTCGCTGCTCTAAAACAGCAGGGCACTCGGTGCCTCATTAATAAAGGATAAACTCGGAGTCTATTTACAAGGCGCTTTTTGGGGTTATTTACTCTCCAATATACATATGTAATGCTGCACATACTTACCGCTAGGTATGGCGCATCCTCCCAGCCACCTGGGGAGGGGTTCCTGCAGGGGCAGAGGGAGGACCGAGGGACCACCCTCAGGGCCAGGAGGCTCTTCTGAGGAAGGGGGTGTCAAGAGGCAGGGGATACACCTCTCTGTCCTTCGGTGGCACCCTTCCCAAGTCCCTCAAGATGCCAGACTGACACCCCCCAAGAGGGGGCAGGCCAGGTGCCCTTCAGGGAAGTGCAGGTTCTTCACATGCCCCCCTTCTGCTTTCTTTTTCTTATTATTATGGCCGGCTCAGCCTGCCCTGGAGGTGGGGCTGGCGCAGCATGTGGTGCCAGGGACCGAACTGCAGTCCCTGAGGTTGCCTAAGCTTTCCTAAGCAGGCGCTTTAGACCGCTGAGCCATCTCGACACCGCCCCCACCCCCCCCATGCCCCTATCAGGCCCCATCTGCCTGTCCTGGGCACCAGCCCCAGCCTCTGTGCAGAGGCCGCCAGCACCCAGCCTGCTCCATCCCAGCGCCCAAGCAGGCCGTAGTTGGCAAGGTTGCCCCCCACTAGGGCCCGTTTCCCAGCTCCCCACTGTGCTAGCCCCCCACTTCCTGGCTTGTTCTTGGAGAAATGGATCTGGCCTGGCCTTCTGTGTTGCAGGGAAGTGTCTCAACCCTATTTATAGGTAGAAACAGAGGTCAGGGACCTCACCCAGGGCCATCCAGCCTCTGCTGTCCACCCCCGCCCTCTGCTCCCACGGCCCCAGCCGGCACACGGGCCTCCTGGGAGCAGGGTGTCCTCGCACCGCAGAAGGGGGACCCCCTGTGGCACTGCCTGCAGCCTTGGGCCTGGACTTGCAGCTGGTGGTCTGCGGTTTGAGGGGTAGAGCCCCCTTTTGGTTTGAGACCCTGGTGAGTTCATGGTCTCAACTGCCCCATGAGTGTCCTAGCTGGGAACCGTAATCTGGGGTCTTGCCAGCTCCTGCAGGCCATGAGGGTGTGGCCACGGAGCTTACCCAGGGCAGGCCCAGGTGAGCGCGTGCGGGAAGGGGTGCCTGCAGGTCTGCTGGAGGCCATGCCCAGCCAGAGCGCTTTAGGGAGACCTCTGGTGGCCAGCAGGGAAGCTGCAGCTGTCTTGCTGGGACCCGGGGTGGAGGAGTTGGGGTCCAAGCCCCTTCAGCCTTGGGGCAGAGCTTCTGGCTTCTCAGGCCTCAGGCCTGGGGCAGTGGGAGAGGCGTTGCTTGGGGAGTAGTGTCCCCACCCTGAGGAGGAGCGCCGACCCCTAGGTGCTGGACAGAGGGCCTTGGCACGCAGGCGCTGATCCATCACTGTTGGGGAACCCCGCAGGTGCCACCCTGGGTAAGGAGGCACCTGCAGCACACCGCGGTGCTGAGCACCACGGCAGAGGTGGGAGGCCTCGCGTGGCCGGCAGCCAGGTCGCGTCCCTCCCCAGCACCTCGTAACTTTGCTTCCAGACACGAAGGGGAGCCGTGGGCCGGTCTGGGGCAGGGCTGCAGTGACAGGGACCGGGCTGCGCCTCAGGCTCAGGGAGGGCTGATCTCACGGCAAGACTCGGGCCCATCCAAGGTCCTGCTGGGTGCGTGGAGGACCAGGGCCCGAGGCGGAGGCCCGGCCGCCTGCGGGGATGGGCAGGGCAGCTCCGCTGTTGGCTCGGGCGCAGGCGGGCCTGGCTTTGGGGCTCTGCACCCTCTTGCAAGGCCCCCAAGCCTGTCTGCCCTAGGCGCAGGATCAGGTCACTTGGAGGCCAGCTAGAGCTGGTTTCCGCCCTGGCAGGGAGCTTGGTGAGCTCGGCCCCGGGGCTGTGGTGGCCCTGGCCGGGCCCTCAGGGTGTGTGGGCTGACCCCAGGGAGAGGAGCCCGCGATGGCGAGCAGAGCTGGGCGGGCAGGCAGAGGGGAGGGAGGAAAGGACACTGACAGCAGAACAAATGCTTGTAATTTTATAACCAATCTCAGCGTGTCCGTGGGGGGCCGTTTCCGCCTCCACTCAGGACCAATCAGCCTGACAGAGCGATGAGTCTGCCTGAGTGAGTGTGAGCGGCACCCCCAACGCCACTTACTGCAGCCTCATTATGGGCCAGCCCGGCCTGCGGAGCTGAGGGCCAAGCCGAGGAGCCCAGCAGAGGGTGGGCCTGGGCCGGGCGGCAGGACTCGGGGGCGCACGGGACACGGTCGGCCCGGCCCTTAAGGGGCCCGGGCCCTGGGCGGGGTGGCTGGACAGAGGAAGGGGTGTAGGCAGGCGAGGCCTGGGCCAGGAGAAAACGGAGGCCCGCAAGGCAGACCAAGGGGCAGGGCAGCGGAGGAGCGCCCGTCGAGGGAGGCCAGCACGGGCCGCGGCGGCCCGCGGCTGATATTGCGGGGCGGCCTTGCCGGATATCTGGCTCTGGGGATGGCTGTGCGCCCATTAGTCTCTCTAATTGTCAAAAATCTAATTTAGTGTCTGGAGCCCAGGTCGGCCTCGGGTTAAACGGAGGGAGGCAGGCCCTGCCATAAATCTGCCCACCGGGCCCGGGCCGGTGCTAATTCTGCAGTTAAGTGAGGGGTGCGGAGGGCCAGGCGAGGAGCGTCCTCGGTGACCCCGCGTACCAGCCCCATGAGCTGGGCCGCTTTAGGAACGCCTCCTCTGGTCAGGGCAGCTGCCTCCAGCCTCCCGTAAGCTCCGAGCTGTCAGAATGGGGTCCTCTGAGAGCCACTCAGGGCCCCCTGGGACACCCCTTGCGGTAGTGACTGGAGACAGCTGTTAGGAGCCTGTGGTGAGGGAGGGCTGTGGAGACTCAGTGGGGCGCATGGTGAAGGTGGGGCAGAGGGCTGCTGACCCCGCAGACCCTGCAGCCCCCTTGCTCCAGCCTGCCCGGGCTCAAGGTGCCTGTGGCCTGGGCAGTTGGAAGGGCCTCCTGCGGCCCCAGGAGGTGCGAGTGGGGGGCTCTGACTGGCGTGGTAATGACCCCACTCCCCTCAGAGCTGCTAATTGAAAGCAAGGGGTGTGGCAGGCGCAGCGGGAGAGGCCGGGATTGGAGAGGCTGTGCTTCCACGGGGGAGGAAAACAATTTCTCCTGGCGTCCTCCATCACGCCAGGCACCCACCCGGCCTCTCCTGCTGCTAACAAAGTACCTTTAATTAGCAGCCTAATAAAATGCTCTTAATTGGCAAGAGCCAATCAGAAGGAAGCGGGGTCTCCTCCCTTCATCTCTGCTGATGGCGGCGCGGCTATAGGTTTAGGGGGAGCGCCCTCTGCACAGCGGCTACGCTGCCGTCCTCCAGGGCGCAGCCTGCAGGTCCACGGGGCTTGGAGAGAGGCCGGCCAGCCTCAGGCCCAGGCTCTGCTCGGTCCCTTGCTCTGGAGCCCAGCAAGAGGCACTGGCAGCTGCAGTCTTTGTACGGACTCAGCGTGAGGCCTGTCAGCGAGCAGACAGACACCAGGCGGTCTTGGGCAATGGAGTCTTGCTCTCCAGGTCAGGCTGACCTTGACTAAACTCTAGTCTAGGCAAGACTCAATCTCACTGATCCTCCTGCCTCAGCCTCTTGGGTGCTGGGATTACAGGAGTACGTCGTGCCTGATCCAGTCCGTTCTTGTCTGTTTTCTCACAGACAAAAGGCTCGGTCTGCCTAGTGTTCTGATATTCCTCCAGCTCCAGTGCCAGTTCTACGCGGGGTCGGATGCAACCAAAGTTAGAGGCACCAAAGTGGCCAGCGGCAGTTCAGATGCATTCAGGAGCCTGGGCAGCTGAGGGCCACCAGTCCAAGGTCTGAAGCCACGATGTGTCAGCTCAAGGGTCCTGCTTGTGGTGCCTAGGAGGCCCAGGAGGGCCTCTTTGCCACACTCTTCCCTCTGGCTGGCACGTTGTGGGAAAGGTTCCCTGGGCAGTTCTCTTGGCCCAGAGTTGTACCAGAAGTCCTCAAAGGTGGGGTCAGGGGGTGCAGGGCGACTGGGGTCAAGGTCAAGAGGTCAGAGCAAATGTTACCCATAGAGCAGCAGGTTGGGCCATAGTTGGCTATGATGACCAATATGCAGGTGGGACGTCACTGTGGCTTCACCCCGATCGTTGGGGAACCCAGACTCTTCGCATCTCTCTGTCCTGTCTTGCGCATCCCATTACCTCAGAAGACATCCACTGTACTGTGCATACAGATCTCTACATCTAAACAATGTTTGTTTCTGAGAAAGTTACGGTCCTTTTCATGTTGGTTCAAAGAGACAGCACACTTAGGGGGGAAAAAAAGACACTGAGGAAATTAACTTTAATCATATATTTGTGATTTATTCTTTTTGGAAGTTAAAAAAATCCCAACACTCTATTACCATGACCCTCGATTGTGACACACTGGCACACTGACTACACATCACTGTAACAATCACAGAAGTCAAAGCGGTCAGTACTCAAGGACAGACAGAACAGAGCCTGGCTGGGCAAGAGCTCCTGCGCTGCAGCCCCTCCCGCCACGGAGGGGGCACTGGACATCCCCACTGGGCTCCTCGGCTTCAGAAGCCGCTCATCCGGGAAGGTGTTAGCTTCCTTGGGACTCCGGCCTAACCTAGTTGGTCTTTTCCTGCAGTGTCCAAGAGAAAGAATGCCTAGGAGGAAAAGTAGTGCACGCGCACACGCGTGCGTGCGTACACACACACACACCCCAGCCAGGAGGTGAGAGCTCCCCAATGGTTTATAAGCGCAAACTTCAGGTGTCACTGCCTCTGGGAAGTGTAACTGTGGGCAGTCACCTCCCACTGAAGGGTGTCTGTCAAGGAGTTAAGTTCTGCCTGAGACCTTTATTTTTTCTCTTAACCTCAAGGATTCTGAGGCCAAAAATGAACTCTAGGTTACAAGAACTAGAAGCAAAGCTCAGCTTTATTCCCGAGACAGCGGGGGCAACCTACGGCATGCGCGCTGCAGTGGGCTGTTCGTACCCCTGGGCTCTCTGTGTGTGCTCCTCACTGCCCGCGGGGGTGACTGTTCTTCCAACTGACTGCGTGGAGCACAGCTGCGGGTCGAGGCTGTGGACTGTCAGTGGCCCGCTGTGTGACCGTGGCACAGGGAACCACACCCAGCTGGTAGTCTGGCTGCACATGGGACTGTCACACTTACCCAGATGTGGAGGCAGCAGCGAGGGCTAGTCACAAGGTGAACCTGAAGTGACAGTGGGTGGGTTGTGGGTGGGTATCCCCACAATCCCTCTTTCTACCCACGGGCACCCTGGGTGTGCCTAACTCTTGGGCCAGCACGCTGCGTCCCCTTCTGGGTTACAAGGTGTCACCATCTGAAGCAGAGGAAGACGCTGAAGTCAACAATGCCAAGGAACCTAACCCAATTCTAGGAAAGAAAAAACAGCCCTAATGATTTTTAATTATGTCTACATGGACATCCCAAGTCCCGTTTCCACACGTAATCAAGCTCAAAGATGACCAGCAAGGGCTTTTCAGACAGTGGTTCCGGAAGACACCAAAGGGAGCAGGCTTTCTCCTCCGCAGCTTCAGCTGGTACGGCCCACCTCTAGCCCCACACGCATTCTGAGCCCCAGACTACGCCGAGTCCTCTCTCCACCGAGGACTCGGAAGGAAGAATTTGGCCGAGGGAAAGTGCGAGGGGCACCTCGGAAAGTCGCGTCCCTGCACGCTGTCTGTGCCCGGCTACAGGCACTCTGCAGCCGTCTGTCCTGCAGCTGCGGCGCACACACCTATGCCTCCCCCACGTAGCAAAGCAAGGCTTGAGTGAAAAGAAACCAAGATACACTGGGATCCTTCCTTCCAGAGCCAGGGGACATCCACAATTCTTTTTTACCATTCCTTTAAATGTGTCAAGATGTCTTTATTGCTTTTCACAAAGGTCAACTTTTACATTTTTTTAAATCTCAGTTGGGGATTAGTGATAATCAATTCCCACTGAAACCATGCAGAGATGCTAAGTGCGGTTTACTTTCTCTGGAAATGAACTTCTACTTACCTGATTGTTTCTTCTACAATGAACTGGTAAATGACCCCCAGAGCCGAGGACGTGAACGAGCAAGTTTTCAGACCACTTAACTTCATTCCCATTTCCCTTCCGCAGCAGAGACCGTGGGGCAGCGCCTCAGCTGAGGTAATGGCTCTGCCCCTGCGGGTCCCCCTCCACCCACGGGCCTTCTCTACCACGCCTTCAGTCAACCCCGAGGGCAAAATCCTGGGCAGTGAGCACACAGCTGCCCCATGCTGTTTTCCCTCGGTGGTGCTAAGCATGGACCAGTGCGCTCCCACACAGCAACACCCCAGCCCTGCTCCCACCCCGACGGGAGTGCATAAGAGGGCTAGTGAAGGGACGGACAGGAGTTACCAAGGCCTGAAACCCACCCTTGTTTAGTGTCTGACCTGTGTTTTTCAGGGCTGACAGCTTTCTTCACCTGCAGCAAAAACCTCAACCAGTCCAATAGCTATCAATACTCAACACAACGAACAAGAAACCCTGACAGTAGCAAAGCAGAGAACGATTCTCTATAACATTTTGGTAGCTGGGAAGGGAATACAGTGAGAAAATATTTTCTGAATACAACTTGAGACTAAAAGCTTAAAAGCAGCTGTAAAGCAGGAAAGGCAAACTGCATCCTCACAGGCCACCTCCCAGCGCTGGCGTTTCCCTGGCCGGGACCCTCCCTCCAAGACAGAGCAGAGTGTGGTGTTTCTCTCCACTCTGCAGAGCTCATGGAGGCCGGGCTGGAGGCCCTGTGCAACTGGTCCCCACCTGCTCTTCCTATGGCACTGTGCAGGACGAGTTTCCTTAGGCTCGGCTGCACGTGTTAGGAACAGGAACAAGATGCCCCGCTGCTCAGCTTCCAAGGGGCACGGGGGCGAGGCCAGCCACCCCTCCGCCCTGTCAGCTACTGGCTGGGAAGCCCACAGCGCTGCTTTCCAAGGGGCCAAGTTGGCCCTGCCCCTGCCATGTCCACTTACGCTCTTCAGGGGGAGGAGCGAACAAACAGAAGCAGGGAGGAAGGAGGTGAGGGAAGGCAGGTTCCGCCCGTCTAGAAACCCTGTGTGCCAAACTCGAGCCCCACTGCCTCTCCGGCAGTGTTCTCTTCTGCAAATGCTGGGCTTGGAAGAAGCAGAAGCAAGGTTCTGCAATGCAAGACCGAGGTGATGAGAGCAATTTCCAAGACACACCTACGGCCCAAAGGACATGGAAACCAACATTCCTGTCCGGCCGTCACATAAGCACCTCTGTTGGTGGTCCTAGCAGGTTCAGGTGCCTGGCTCTCAGGCTGTGAGAAGGAAGCCACTTTGCAGGACATACTGAGCAACTGGCTCCAGCCACCGAAGCTTTCTGTAGGCTGAGCCTTACCAGTGATTTAAGATAAAGTACAATGCTTTTATTTCACATCTAATTGTTAATGAGAGGAAATGCAATCAGCAGCTTCTTCCCTCACTCTACATGGAAGCCAGCAGACCGCTGAGTCCACAGAGATGCAGCCACCGTGAGCGTCCAGGAAGCTCCTGCTCCCACCTTGGGTCAGGAGGACGAGGAGGAGTTTCCAGTGGGACGACTGTGTGACACTGAGAACCCACTTTTGCCTCAGGGCCTCTGGTCCCAAAGGCTGGGCCTGCACGTGGGCTCCCTCCAGATGTGGCATGTTGTGGGTGGCTGAGAATACACTCACCACACAGCTCTCCAGGATGAGGGGCAGGGGGAGAGGGGAGAGGGGTGGAAGCAGAGAACGGAGGCAGCGGCCAGGTCTCCAGCGCACACTTGCCTTCTCCTCCCCGCCCTTGGAGGCTGTCAGAGTGCTGTCTCCTCTGCTCTGGCCAGGCGCAGACCCTGTAGTTAACATGGAGGTCCCGGACTCTGTCTGCCCCTAGAAGAGGGCTACACGGGGAAATTAGTTCTTCTGCTCAACGCAAAGCAAGAGAGATTCTGTCCCAACAACTAAATATATTTATAAGTCATCTTTGTCTGGAACCCAATGGAGGAGGAACAGGTGTGAGGGAAAGGAGAGGGACGGGAGCAGCAAAAGCCCCCATTATTCATTCACTCAGGATAGAAGACATCTTCTGATAGCAGCACTGAAACAGCTAGCCGTGGCCGAGCAGACTGTCCTGGTCAGCCGCAGACCAACTGTGTCCCACCAGGAGTCTTGAAGCCCTGCTCCTTGCAGGTCCAGGGATCCAGGTAGGAATTTGATTGTTGCTGTTGCTGTTTGTCTTGGTCTTTGCAGATATGTTAAATACCGCAACTTTAGTGAGTCCTGTGTGGAAAGGGGGCCGACAATCATTATCCCCTCCTCTGCTGCACCTGCCCTGGGAGTGAAAGAACATGCACCTGGTCATCAACTGGGAGCAGGGCCAAGCTCCCAAGGCCGCTCCTTGCACGTGCAATACTGGGGCTTCCATCCGAGGCGCCTGGCTTGGCAGGGACTGAGACAGGCTGAGGCTACCGACATTCAGGGCGCCATGGGAAGCCTAGGCAGCGGGGCCGGGGGCCGGGGCGCCCAGCTCTCACTGCTCCCTGGTGGGCAGAGTGCGTGGGGGTGGCCACTCACAGAAGGAAGGGCCCCAGGGAAGGGGGCTGGGGCTGGCTGCAGGGGCCACAGATAGAAGCTCGGGCACTGCCCCGGTACATCAAGGACAGATGTGCAGATGGTGGCCGGAGATAAGGCCTAGCGACCAAGGCAGAGCCTAGCCAGTGGGGCAGGAGGTAAAATTTGAGTCATATACAGAGAAATGTGACATAAGAGCTTAAAGCTTTAGGGAAAGCGAGGTCAGCCCAAGAAAGGAGCTTAGGCAAGTTAGAAAGGCCTGAGACACTCGTGGAGATCTGTTTTAGGGGTGAGAGAGGGAGACAGAGAAACCAGAGTTAGGGAAAGTGATAAAAATGTGGTCATTCACCCGTACAATGCAGTGGTAAAACACGGGCTTTGCATGTCCAAGGCCCTGGACTTAGTACCCAGCATTCCCCCCTTAAACAAATAAACTCCCAAACAGGCTAAATACTTAAGTCTAAGGAAAACTATGGTATGAAGTGGAGATAAGTACAAAAGAATTACAGTATTAAGAATAATTAGTTGCGCATGGTGTCGCATATCTATAAGCCCTGCACTTGAGAGGCTGAGGCAGGAGGATCGCCTTCAGTTAGAGACCAACCTGGGCTACATAGTGAGTTCAAGGTCAACCTGAACTACACTGCAAGACCCTGTCTCAAAAACAATCTGCAATTTTACTGAGGGCTTATCATGTAGGCACCAAGAAATTAAAAACAGCGTCTCTACAGAGCACCCTTCACATTAGCTCAGCAAGAGACTCTGATCCGGGAAGCCGCCTGCATGAAAGCACACAGCCCTGCGACCTGGTCGGAGGACTGAGGAGCAGGAACTGGAGCGCACAGAGGCAGAGGGCAGGGCAAGCGGAGCACCCCTCAGGACCACGAACAGTGTGGCACAAGTGGAGTGTGTCTGCGCTTTGGCCACAACAAGGGGGACAGGGAGGACAGCTACACTCCCTGGTGACTAAATGTACATGGGCTGGAGAGGATACCAGGTGTGACTGGAATATGCGCCAAGACAGAGGGAGACGCCCTGGGTACTGTAGGTCCCCCAGGTGGAAGGCGCGTGACAGCTACTGCAGGTCTCTGTGGCAGGGCAGGAAGCAGGCTTAGATTATAACCAGGAGACGGTTTACAGTGCAGACGCTGAGACAGGGCATCTGCACCCAGGAGATTATTAGCTGGGTTTCAAGGTCCCCCAAAGACCTGCTTTGAAGGTCTCTGCGCGTTGTGTCTGTCTGATTTGGGCATTAACAGCTGTGCTTTCAAGCAGAATCAAAACCCATTCTATTTTCCCAGCAACCATC
>PVKN010006108.1:0-21703 GCA_004027915.1 Capromys pilorides
GGGGGGGGGGCTAGGGGAAGCGCATAGCAGGTAGCCTTCTGTGTTCCAGGCAGCCATTCTGGATGACCTACACATTGCTAAGACTCAGGATGAAGTCCATCCTATGTCCAGTAGAGCCAAGAGACAAAAGTTGGATCCCGGAACACAGCACAGAGTCAGCTCCAGACTGAATGAACCAAACCAGAAGTCTGCATTACCTCTGGACCTCTGGTTTAAGAGACCAATAAGCATTCTCACTGTTTTCTGTCACTGTCAGTCAAAGACATCTGGCTCTTGCACACCTCCCCTATTGTCTGTCTAGCACCTTCATATTACTGTCCCTTTTGCCAACCCCAACACCCATTGCTTCCCACTGCAACTTGAATAAAACCCAGACACTCTACTAGAATTGTGCATGACCTGACTCCCCCTTACCACCTCTTTGCAAGTCATGCATCAGTCATGCCAACTGGAGCAGTTCCTCTCTTCTTCAGACATGCCAAACTAGTCCCTGCCCCTGGATCTTTGCACTTATTGACGACTCTACATACAATACTTTCCCCAGATCTTTGCATAGTTGACTCCTTTGTGTCTCTCAGACCTCAATTCAAATAAACAGACTTTCTTGATACCCTGGCCACAGAAGCCTCTGCTTGACTTCTAAGCATCCACCATCACCTCACTGTTTACATTTCTCTCATAGCAGTTATCAGTTTTGTTTTGGTTTGGTTTGTTTTTGCGATGAGGTCCCATTGTATAGTCCAGGCTGGTCTTAAAGCCACTGTGTAGTCCAGGCTGGCCTCGAACTTGCAATGATCCTCCAACTTCCACTTTCTGAGTGTGGAGATTACAGGACTATGCCACCATAGGTGGCTGTTTGTCACTTTTTTAAATGTCATGCTTGTGATCTTCTCACCACATTAGAATGCCAGCCCCATGTGGGCAAAGATGAAGCAGAAAATCACACTCAGGGAACATTTGCTGCTCCCTTACCTAGCATGGAGAATTTACCACACTCCCCTCCCACTCGTGGTCTCTGCTCTGTGGCCTCAAGAGCCAAGCACTGCACAGGCTCACTGGCTATTCTGCTTAAACAACAGAAGGCAGACGAGCCTAAGTTAAATGTTTCCTGTTCAACAAACATAGGAAGTTCAGGTACAGCCACAAAAACACTTGGACTTGAAAGCTAGTCAGAACCAAGCTGTCGCCCTGTTCCTGCCCCTTACCTGCTGAGAAGCCATAGACAGCCAACCTCCCTCTGAACTTCCCTTGCCCAACAGATGCTAGAATAGTGCTCTGGCTCAGGAGTTGCCTGAAGAACAAAGGCCATCACAAATGTGTTGAGCATTTATTTCTTGAGATAGACTCTTGCTATGCAGTTCAGGAAGGCCTTCCATTCACCCTGTAGCCCCAGCTAGCCTCACTCTCACTGGGATCCCCCCGGCCCAACCTTCTGAGTGCTGGGATCACAGGCATGAGCTACCATACCGGGAAAGATCATCACAAGCCTAAAAGCCAAACGGAAGAGTGCCATCCTTCTAAAAATCCTTTAAATTTTGAGCCTGGTATGGTGGCACACACCTGTAATCCTAGCATTCGGGAGGCTGAGGCAGCAGGATCATTGTGAGTTCAGGACCAGCCTGGGCTACAACGTGAGTTCAAGGCCAACGTGAGCTGCATAATGAGACCTTATTTCAAAACAAAACAACAAATAAATAAAATCCTTCAAATTTTAATCACTTATCCAAGAAAACATCAGCTACCCCAAAACTCTTTTAATAAAACAAAGGTAAATTTCATCATATATTTGCTGACCCCCTTCCCTGTGTCAGGCCCTCCACTGGGCATAGGACACAAGAGGTGACCAAGGCAAGTCCTATTTATGGATCTTGGGATTGATGAGGAGCTTACAATTTACTCTAACCCCCAAATTCAGAAGAGCAGAGTCTCTGCCAAGGAACTCCCATAGCATGTCACCTTCATGTCCTTTCAGACCCTGCTGACCTCTACACCTCGAACAGTGTACTTTTTCTGCATGCATCTATGTGTCCTGCAAAGGATGGGGATGACATCATCCCTCAGAACTATAAAACCCAGAGCCCTAAGCATAGAGCTTGGAGTAGAGGACAGCAAATTGGTACTGTCTCACAGATGCCAGTGACTTATGCAAAAAAAAAAAAAAAAAAAAAAAAGACAGTATGCAAAGTGGTAGACTAGGAGCTATTCAGTGAAAGAAGAACTTACTGATGGCTGATGAAAGAATGGTTGAGTAGATGCAAGCCGACTGTTACATCCGTTCCCCAGCCCTGATCCCACCAGGTGCTATAGGAGCAGGGTTTCTGAAGTGCCTGGCTGGTGCCTTGTCTCCAAAAATTGGGAATTGTGCATTGGATTGTCTGGGAGCTTCCTGAGAGACTGGTGCAGATTTGTTCTGGTTTCAGCCCTGGCTAGCTGCCCATGGCAGCACCTACCAGCAGATGTAAACAAGAAGAATACCTTTTTGGAGCCAGGCACTTAAGAAAAATTTTGAAGCTCTCAGTTCAATCCCCAGTAAGAAGCAAAAAAAAAAAAAAAAAAAGCGAGGTGTGGTAGCACATGCTTATAATCCTAGCACTTACTCAGAGGCTGAGACAGGAGGATCCCTGCAAATTTGTAGCCTGGGCTACATAGTGAGTTCAAGACTAGCCTGGACTACCTAAGAAGACCTCATTTCAAAAAAACAGAAGTTTGAAGGAAAAAAAAAAGAGAAATTTTTTCAGGTCACTGAATAATTTCAAAGATAATGGTATACAGACTTCAGCGATTATACCCAAAAAGGTTTGCATACTGCGAAAATATCATTTTGAAAAGTCACTGAAGAAACAGCTGCAGTCTTCAACGTGCAAACATTAGCAGTCAGTGAGGAGGAAGACAATGAGATTTGCAGCATGAACGTGTTATGTAACTTTCAAAATGTTTGGTTCTCAACAAAATTTTTAAAAGGATATGTGTTAGCCTTCCATCACTGTAATGGATAATTCAACTTACAAAAAAAAAAAAAAGATTATTTTTGCTCACAATTTTGGAAGTTCCAGTCCATGGTAAGTTGGTTCCATTGTTTTTACTTTTCTTTTATTTATTTTCTTATAATTTTTAGCTTAGTTTTGTTTTTCTGAGACAGGGTCTAACTATGTAGTATAGGCTAGTATTGAACTCATTTCTGTAGCTCAGGCTGGCCCCTAACTACAGCGATCCTTCTGCCTCAGCATCCCAAGTGCTAAGATTACAGGTGTGCACCACCACGCCCGGTGGCCCATTGATTTGAGGCCTATGACAAAGTAGTCTATTTATAGTGCGAGTGCACAAACTGGTCATTTCATTGCAGGAGGCAAATAAAAGAGGAAGGCACCAGGTCCCCAAGTCCCCAACAAGGTCAGCCCACAGTGACCTACAGATTTTCCACTAGAGATCGCCTTCTGCCACTTCCAGCACCTTCTATAGGACCAAGGCTTTAAGTCCAATCTGGACCTTTGGAGGGTAATTAAGATCTAAACTATAGTAGCATATAAAGAAAACCATTTGGGGGTGTGGGGGAATTGCAAAGAGGCCATCTCTGAGACTCTAACTTGGTAAACATTCCTCACAGTACTTAAAATCAGTTGGCTCAAATGTGTACAATAAGCTGAAGAAAACCATAGGCAGAGAACTAAGCACAAACACAAGAGGAGAGTATGAACAAATGGAGAATAATAGTAAAGATACTGAAAGTATAAAAAGGAACAAGGGATGGCGACATATCTCAGCAGATTAAGTGCCTGCTTAGACAAGCACAGGGACCAGGATTTGATCCCAGGCACCACCTGCCACACTCGCGTGGCCCCTGGGCTTGCTGAGCCAGCCACTGAGTCCAGGCATGGTAGTGCACACCTGTAATCCCAGCACTGGGAAGCTAAAAACAGGAGGATCATTATGAGTCCAAGCTGGGTAGTGAGACACTATACAAAATACATTTTTTTAAAAAAGGAACTGTTATGGTTTATGTCTAGTTGTCCCCCCAAAGCCTCATGCAATCATGGGGCAGGGAATACTAGAGTTTGAGACTTGAGTCATGATCCACTGGGATTATGTGTTTTAGTACTGATGGGGTTATAGATCTGAGTACGGCTGGGATTATTAGTGTGCCTAAGGTGGATAGGCTAAGGCGGAGAGCCTGAATGTAATATAAAGAGAGACAGAGAGACAGACTCAGGCTGTTGCTCTCTGGAGCCCTGATTGGTCAGTTGCCTCTGTTGAGATTGTTGCTGTTCTGCTGCCATAAACTGGATGCTCTCTGTCCTGTTCCACTCAGTCTTGGGCCAGCCGAATATGGACTGAAACCTCCAGCAACTATGAGCTAAATAAACCTTTTCTTCCTTCATTTTGAGTGTCAGGTATTTGTCCCAGCAACGAGTAAAAAGTAACTAAGATAGGAACAAAATAGAAATTTTGGAGAAATACAGTAGCTGAAATAAAAACCTATACTATAGGTACCAAAAAGCTGATTTGAGAAAGAAGGAATTAGCCAGAAAGAAACTGAGAAAACAAGCATCCAGTTAGTGGGTGGGTGGTGCAATGGTTACCTTTAGGCATCAGCTGGACTCCATTAAGGGCTACTGGATAGCTGACAAAACATTTCTACCTGATGGTGAGTTTCCAGAAGAGGTTAGCATCTGAGCTGGGAGAAGATGAAAATTAAGGAAGATCCACCCTCATCCACTTTGAATATCATCGTTCCAGCCTCTGAGGGCCCAGATAGAGCCAAACGGCAGGACCAGGCACCATGGGATTCACCTGTAATTCCAGCACTCTGGAGGCTGAGGCCAGAAGATTACCAAGAGTCTGAGGTCAGCCTGGACTACAAAACAAGACCCTGTGGAAAGACAGACAGACAGGCAAGCAGGCAGGCCGGCAGGCAGGCAGACAGACAGACAGACAAAAAGAGGAAAGAAAGCCAGGCAGGATGGCCCATGCCTATAATTCCAGTAATGGAGACAGCTGAGGCAGTAGGATCCTTGCAAGTCTGAGACCAGCCAGGGGCTACAAAGTGAGGTCAAGGCCAACCTGAGCTGCATAGAAAGACCTTGTCACATAAAGACAAAAAAAGGAAAAAAAAAATTAATAAATAAATAAAGAAGAAAGAAAGAAAGAAAGAAAGAAAGAAAGAAAGAAAGAAAGAAAGAAAGAAAGAAAGAAAGACCCCTTTGCTGAATCCCTTAGTTGAACTGGAGAACTTCTCAGGTTGACACAATGAGCAACATCCTAGCCTGGTAAGAGTTTGTCTTTTTCAGTCCAAGATTTAGAGTTCTGGAATTACTTAGCTAAGCTCCCATACTCCTCAAGTTAACACAATGTATCAGCCATCACAGTAGCCATTTCTCTTGTAACCCTAGACAGAGTTCAGCCACTGACCAGCGTGGAGGCCAGGTGCTACTTTGTATCCCTGGTATCAGTTAGGTGTGGCTACATAACAAACCACTTCTAAGTTCATTCTCTGGAAAGAACAATCAGGTGTTACTGAGTTTGTGGATGGGCTGGGCAACCCTCCTCCACACCTCACCCTCTTTCTCCAGCGGGGACTTTGTCCTTCCCTTGGCAACAGGAGAAATTCACAAGCAGCATGCAGGCCCTCAGGGCCTCTTCCTCAGCTTGCTGTGGCTTCAGCCTCATTCTATTGGCCTCATCCTATTGGTGGCATGGCACCCCTGGCTCAGAGTGAGAGTCAGGTGACATAGTGTGTGGATACCGGGAGACAAAAGGAATTGCAGCTAGTGATGTGATCTGCCACCTGAAGGTAAGGGAAGCTGAGAGCAGAGCCTAGAAACCTCCTGGACCTAAGCCGGTTGTACCGAGTGCAAGGAGCAGAGGCAAGCGTGGGTATAGTCTCAGGCAGGGCACAGAGACTAGAGTAGCAAGAGGTCATGGAGACGGCTGATTACAAGTGACCCGGTGCAAGCTGGCAGTGAGCTGTGCCATCTCTCCTAACTCCCAGAAAAGGGTGGCGGCACGGTGCCCAGGGCCGTGAAGCTCCGCCTCAGATCGGATCTGTTCTGAAATCCCAGAGCAACTTTGAATGTTTTTGTGATTATTCAAATCATGTTTTTCTGAACTTTAGCTGTTCATACTACAATTTTGCTGGTATTTTGGTATATCCTCTTGCCACCTGTACTGACATTTAATTACTATTTTATATAAACAAACTCATGTTCTTACTGTAAAGATTTAATTAAGGGCTGGCAAGATATCCTGGTGGACCAAGTGCCTGCTTTGGCAAGCGTAGGCACCACGGTTCAATCCCTGGTTCTATAGGCTGCATCAGCCCCGCCTTTGGGGCACATTGAGCCAGCAAATGAGGCCAGGCATGATGGTGCACACCTGTAACCCCAGCGCTGGGGAGACTGAAAACAGGAGGATCACTATGAGTCCCAGCTGCATAGTGAGACCCTGTACCAAATATATAAATGGAAAAAGAAAAAATAAAAAAGATCTTCTGCCTGGTGAGATAGCTCAGCAGCCTAAAGTGCCTGCTCAGGGAAGCTTAGGCAAGTTCAGGGACCGCAGTTCAATCCCTGGCACCACATGCCACACCAGCCCCACGCCACAGGGTAAGCTAAGCAGGCCACACACACACAAAAAGTTTAATTTAGCAGTAATATGCATGTAGTCATGGACTTTCATTTTAGTTATATTTTTGTCTAATGCCACAGTAAATTATATAGCCTTCAGGACAAAAACTTTATTCATATTATTGGAGACAGCCTGAACTACATAGCAAGACCCTATCTCAAAAAATAAAAGAGTGTTGCATCCATTTACATAGAGATCCAAAATAGGCAAGACGGAGTTATGCCTCTGTGTGTTGAAGGTAAAGTTAAAAAGAGTCATTTACAAGAGAAGCCCATGATGCAGAAGAATGAGATGGGAGACGGAAATGGGGTAGGCACTAGGGACTTTCAGTGGTGGGTAATTGTTCTCTCTAAGAACAGCAGTAAGTAGGGTATGTGCTTTACATCCTTCATACAGACTAGGCGTAAAGGTAATAAAAATATAGTGTGCATTTAAAAAAACATTTATTACAGTAAAAGACACACACTGCTCTGCATCTGTAGCACACTCACCCCATCACTCTTTCTGAAACACTTCTGCAAGTCGGCCTTCAGGAGTATCTCTAGCTGTGGCCACCTTAGTGCCCTGAATCAATTCAAAATGTTTACTTTTCATGGTCATCTTGACTTTGGGGAGGAGGCAGGAATCATACAGCACCAGATCTAGCGAATAAAGTGGAGAAGAACACACCATAATATCTTACACCAGACTGCATGAGTCACTGTACTTCTGGTCATACCTGGCAAAGGTGTTCATGAGAGAAGACTCCCACTTAAAAAGTGTCAAGAGCAAAGGGATGAGTGTGTTAAAGCAAAGGGGGAGTATTTTAAAGCAGATTCATAGCAATGTCTTATACTATAAGAAAGGAAGTTCTTACTAATTTAAATTTTCACCATATTTTTGATCACTCACCCCTTGTATTTTCTAAATATTGATTTTTTAGAAAAATAAATACCAATAAGAAAGGAGGAAAGGATGGAAGGAGGGAGACAAGAAATACTGTTGCCATAATAGTCATTAAGCAAAAATACAGCAAACTAGGTCAGACCCTTCCTACCCAGGATGCTGGATACCACCCCTCTTGCTGTACTTTGGAAAGCCCAGTCTTGACGGTCAAGCCCAGCTGTGCAGATGCTCATCCAGACCCCCAGGTGGCCCACGTAGCAGGAAGGTGCAGAATGGCTTTTGAGGAACTCCTAGGCTGAGACCTCTGGCAGGGCAGGATGGCGGCAAGACTGGGTGCACAGCTGCCCTGACTGAGACCGCAGGGAGCGGACCCCAGCGCTGTGGCCACCGCTCCCCGGCTTCCCTACAGACAACCAGATTCCTGAACCTGTTTCTGCACTACTTCTCTTTCCAAGCATTGTTCCTATTGGAGGATGCAAATACAATCCAGGCTCACTTGGAGTTGTATTTGGAAAAGGGAGAATTGCTTCAGTGGCTTTTACAGAGAATCCTGAACAGTCCTTATTCTGCTGCAGGCGCGGTCAGGGGGCGCTCTTCAGCCCTGCAGGAGGCTGTGCCGGAGGACCACAAGGCGGAGCCGACCAGGGCAACTTAGCAAGAGCCGGTCTCAAGTTTGTAACAAAGGGTTGGGTTATGATGTAGACTCTGAAAATACACAAACAAACTTTTCTACTCTACTTCACTAAACTAAATTTCCTACCTTGCACTGTGTATCAAAAGTATATTTCTTTGCAGGTAACACTTAAACAGGTCTTTCTCTTTTTCTCATCTGATAACTTCTGTCCTTCAATGAGTGTGGTTAGATGATTTACACTTAGTGTAAATATTTACCGATTATGAAGACAACACTATGCCTTACAACAAAGACCGAAATTCATATTATTTTGTTAAGTGAAATTCTGTATCACTCATAACTTTTCTGCTTTAATGCTATTTTGTACTCTCTTTAAAAAATGAAAAAAAAAACTAAAAAATATTTATGGATTAGTTTTAAATTTACTGTCTTTTTAGCTGTTTTCCATTTGTTCCCTTTAGTCTATCTCCCTCTCTCCCTCTTCTCCTCGTGCCCCATTTTTGGCTTGAGTATTTTTAGCTCTATTTTTCCTTATTATTGGCTTATCATTTGTGGCTCACCTAAAACTTTTGTTTAATATTTTACATAATGCTTGAAATATACCTTTAATTACTGTCTAATCTCAAATAGTATTGTACCATTTTCCTTGGAATAAATCCCTTACAACAACAGTGTGTTCCCAATTTTTCTCTTCCAAATTTTCTACTGTAATAAGAGGTCTTTGTTAAGTATTGTTAGCATACATTTTAGTTTTATGCTATATCATAAACTCTTAATGAAGGACTAATATAGGACTGGAGGTGAAGATCGATAAGTGGAATACTAGGCATTTGGTTCAGTTCACCAGCACCAAAAAAAGCTTACTACTATTAAACAGTTAATTGTCTTCTAAGTGACTAAAATATGAAGAGAAATTCTTCTACATATACCTTCTTCACCTTTTGCAGGGATCTTTATTTCCCAGTGTGTATCCAAACATTGTTTGGTGCCTCTGAAGTTCCTTTGCACAGCAAACACAGGGCATCTTTCCACACCAGGTCTCCAACACCAGTGGACGTCCAACCTCTCGATTCAATCCAGACACTCTGAGGGTGAGAACACATTGCACACATAGAGATCTCAGAAGCCAACAGCAAACAGATGCCCACTGCTGTTTCACCAACTCCACACTCTGCACTGTGAACCCCTCCAATTCTATACTTTACAAGAACCATTTATAGAATCAAAAACATTTTAATTATATTTTCTGGTTTATTAGAAGTAATTCAGCCAAGTAACTGCCAGCTGGAACAGATGCGTAGGGAAGGTATTAGGGAAGAGGGTGGAACTTCCCTGACCTCTCTAGACACTGCCCTCCTATCGGTCTTCTAAGTGTTGAACTTGGAAGATCCCTGCATTTTATTCAATAATTTTTAGCCAGGTGTAATGCCTGCAATCCCAGTATTCAGGAGGCTGAGGCAGTAGTATCATTGTGAGGTCAACCTGGGCTACTGTCTCGGTTACTTTTCGCTCGTTGCTGGGACAAATACCCAACACTCAAAATGGAAAAAGGAAAGGTTTATTTAGCTCATAATCAGTGGAGGTTTCAGTCCATACTCAGCTGGCTCCCAGGCAGAGTGGCACGGGGCAGAGAGCAACCTTCCATGATGGTGGCAAAGAGCAGGGAGCAAAAGAAGGGGCCCCCGCTCAGGCAGCTAGCTAGCACCTCTCCCCTCCTTATATTGTAAAGCAAATTATCCGCCTCAGGGCAGGTGCGGCATCCACACCCACAATAATCAATTACAAACTACACAAGCTGCCCTATGACTGCATGAGGTTTGCAGGGGACACCTATACAGAAACCATGACAGTTACAAAGTGAGCTCAAGGCCAGCCTGAACTGCATAGTGAGACATTGTCAAAAAAAAAAAAAAAAAACATTTATAGAGCTTGATCTCTGGCTCTCCTTCCTCTTGCGAAGTTGGTGGGTGGAACTGCAAGCTCTTTCTAGAGAGCAGACACTTCCTGCAGGCCCATCCAAGTTATCCTAACTACATAGACACAGATGTGATTTAAAAGGCTCCTTATGAATACTAAGATACTTCTAGTACTTAGAAAGTTCCAAGGGATTTAGTAACTGGTGCCAGGAACTGGAAACAAATATCGTTTCTTCTTTCTTCCATGCTGAGGATTGAGCTCAAGGACTTTATACTTAGCTATATTCTTAAGTTCTTTTTAATACTTTTGTTTTAAAACAAGTCTCACTAAGTTGTTAAGTTGCTAGGGTTGGACTCAAACCAATGATTCTCCTGCTGCAGCCTCCCAGACTGCTAGGATTACAGGCCTGCCTATGCATCATAAATGTCGATTGAATGCTGGACTTCTTATGTAGGAGCCTGAGCAAACAGTAAGCCCACCTGAAAACGGGCACTCCTCTTCTATCCCATCATAGTGTAGAAAGCAGAGAGCCAGGGCTATAGTCATTTATTCTCTGGAGGAAATGAGGTCTATGGCATTAGTGGCTTTACAGGAGGAACATAGTGTTGAGTTTCACATACTCACTCTGGCTTGCCTCTGCTGTGCTTTGCCGTGTCACAGGAAGACCTTCAACAGGTGCCAGCACCACCTTTATAAATGATCAGTCTTTGGTTATGTTCTTATATTAGCAATAGCAAATGGACCAAGACAGTGACCTGCCCTATCCCCCAGGCCTGTACCCATGAGGGAGGCTTTCCCTGGCCTCCTGCCCTCCTCTGATCTTTCTCATAAGCACCTGCCCAAGGCCTAGGGAGACTGTCATTGAGTCCAAGGGGTCCAGGGCAGTAAGCTCCTCCAATAACCAGTTCCTACGCAGTCTCTAGGCAAGTCACTGAAACATTTAGCGAAATCACATGTACTCTTAGGTAAGCGCTTGGAGCCTTCTCCTTTGCTGCGCTACAGGTGTTCTACACCCACACCCGCTCTTTCCTGCTCTTCTCAGATTCCAGCCCGCTTGGTTGCCCTGCTGCTTCTGCTCCCCGGTTGGGTTAAGAAAATGTTTGATTTTTGAAGTTTCCCTTTTGCATGATGTTAAGAGGAATGTTGTTTCTCCCTTTCCACTGGCTGAAAGAGGAACTGCTTTAAGAGCTTCATCTCGCACTGTGAATCCTGCAGTCATTTTGAAAATGGTAGTTTACAGGGTTTTGTAGAGTTTCCAAAAGCCAATGTTATTAGACAGTATCGAAATCACATCGCCACTGGTACTCACATCGGCAGATGAGTCTTTAAATATTGAGGAGCTGTCAAGTGCGTGATGGCAGATACAAGGTTTCCCAAAATGCCAGTGCTCAACTTGAAAGATCGAATTTTATCATCGGTAACACATACTGCCAGTTGTTTTCTTTGAAGTGACAGGCTCACTTTGTTCATTTTTAAGAAAATGTCTGTTAAATACTCAAGTCTAAGTGACCATAGTTTGATGAATCAGGTCTATATTTCAAATAAAAACAGTGTTTTGGAGCTTGGATTAGAGTTCAATGGGAGAGCACTGACCTACCATGCCCAAGATAGGCAAAGTCCTAGATTTGGACCTCAACACTGAAATCAAGGTGCTCGACACAAAAATCAATCAATCAATCAGTCAATCATTTTCCTTAAAGAAAAGCAACTCACGCAGCTCCCAATTCAACTAGCTGTACCAGCACAGTCCTGCTAGGAGCTGCGCTCCCTGGTGTGCAGCAGACTCTTCCACGTGCTTTCCCTGCTTGTCACACAGACCTTTATGTAGAAAGAACCATCCTCAAGGACTGACACATGACAAGGATCACTGCTACTACTCACATAGAGAGGCTCTTAAGTGAAAGTTTGTTTACCCCGTGAGTAGTAAAAAGGATACAATGAATACCAAAGGAGTTTAAAGGGGGCCTAATATCTTACTATTTATAAATTATAAGCATAAATTATAAAATAACCATAAATTGTAATAAAAGCTTTTTTTACAAAAACTGTTGAAAGAATTTCAAAATCCCCAGAAATAGAAAGTGAAGTAATGGTTTCTTAAAGGCATGTGATAAGGTAAGGCATGAGGCATGATTGTAAAGATTTGCTAGGTCACTTTCCTTTTTTTTTCTTTATCTGTTTGAGGCAGGGCCTCACTATGTAGTTGAGATGGACCTTAAGCTCACTTTGCAGCCCAGGCCAGTCTCCAAATCTAAATAATCCTCCTGCCTCAGCTTCTCGAGGACTGGGATTACAGGTGTGTATTACCACTCCTGGCATCCCTAGGTTACATTTTCGGGACTGAAAGGCCACTTTTTTGAGATAGGGTCTCCCTATGTGGTTCAGACTGGCCTTGAACTCACTATGTAGTCCAGGCTGACCTCAAACTTGTAGCAATTCTTTTGCCTCAGCTCCCAACTTCTGGGACTACAGGCATGCACAGGACACCTGATCCTTAAAGAGTACTTTTGTTGAGACCACTGGCTCTTCACTTGGGCCTGTGCAGTACTCTGTGTGTGTGTGTGTGTGTGTGTGTGTGTGTGTGTGTGAACATATGTATGGAAACTAATCCCAGGGCCTTCATACTGAGTTTGATCCCTAACCGTTTTAAAAAACCCTTTTCTTCTGAAACAGGGTCTCACTAAGTAAGTTACTCGGGTTGACCTGAACTTTTGATCCTCATGCCTCAGCCTCAAAAGGTGCTGGAATTACAGCTGTGCACTGCCACACCTAGTATAGGTATCTTTTCTCATATGTCCAAGAGATGACTCATTTTTATTTTTTGTTTTTTTAGTGTATTTAGTACAGAATCTTCAGGGTCTCACTATAAAGATTGGCCTCATAGTGATCCTCCTGTTAAAGCTTCCCAAGTGCTGGGATTACAGGCACATGCCACCATGCCCAGTCTCAATCACCAGCATGGCAGTCCTGGGGACCGAATCCCCAACCCCTGCGTCTACCTAAGCAGGCACTTTAATTTAATTAAGCTACCTGGCCAGACTTTGAGATAACTTCTCTAACGTTGGTGATCCCAAACGCCTGCCCTCAGATTATGCTAATGCAGAGTTCTGAACCTGTGTCCAATGAAGAGTCATGAAGATCAATGATACTTGCACTGCCCTACCTCCAGTTACCTTCCCCACACCTCAGCCACCCTGCTTCTTTAACTCATAAGCACTGTATCGCTAAATCTTATCCTCCGCAAGCAGATTAGAGGTTTGCTCTTTTATCTACTCTTGGCCACCACACTCATAATCTTTTCCTTTTGCAAAACTCATCTTTTCTGTGATTGGCATACTGCCCAGCAGGCACAGAGGGCCTGATCTGGCAGACTAATAGTATCATCCAATATCCAGTAGGGATTCAATTTTTAAAAAATAAAGGTATTGTAGTTTCAGTATGCTTCTGCTATTAGTTTCTAGTTTCACTCCAGTGTGGTGTGAAAACTCACTTTGCAGGATTTCTATTTCTTTCCATACATGAAGGTCTTTATTGCTGTTATGACCTATTTTGGATTTTCAAAAATTTTCAGAATAGGAAAATCTGTGAAAAGAGAGAAGGAATAGCTCAGTAATTGCTAAATTTAGAGGGGAGGGATTGGGAGATGACAGCTAGTGGGTAGAATGTTTTGCTTTGGGATAATAAAAATGATCTAAATGTGATTGTGGTCATAGTTGTACAACTCTGGCAATTTGCTAAAAAGCTACTGAGTCATACACTTTAAGTTTGTAAATTGTATAGTATGTAAATTTTAATTCAATAAGATGGTTACTTACAAAAAATAAAGGAGGAGGGCAAGGATACAGCTCAGTGGCAGAGAGAGTGCCAAGCTTCAGTGAAGACTTGCGTTCTATTCTCTGCATTCCTGGGCCCATCCAGACTTGGTGGGCCATGATCCCTGCCTTGTGACCAGGTCCCTGCGTGTGTCTTCCATCTCAGAGCTGAAGTGGCCCTGCTGCACTGAGCACTCAAGAGTTTCAGCTGGTACACCTAGGGTGATGAGAACTTCCACATAGACTCACCCAATCATAGTGGGAAATGCTGTCTTTAAAGTTTGGGGGTTTTTGTTGTACAGTACTCACAATGGAGCCCAGGGCCTTCACACTGAGCTTGGCTCTTTTTTAATTTTGAAACAGTTTCTTTCTAAATCACTAAGTGGCCCAGGTTGTACTTGAACTTGCAATCCTCTTGCCTCAGCCCTCTCATAGCACTTGGATTATAGATACACAGCATCATGCCTGTTTAAACTTTTAATTCTCCATAGAGTAAAAGCATGCATAGATTTCTCTGTGAAATAAACAAGAATAAAACACTGTAGATACAGCTAAAGTATCCTTGGACCATAACTTATAGTGTAGCTCCAAGACCCAATCCCTAGAGGTGCTCAGAGCTCAGTAAGCATAGTTTCATCATATTCTTTGTGCTTTGAACATTCTGCCTAAGCCCTACAGCAAATGTGCCTTTCTAAAACTCACAAGTTTTTGAAACAGGTTTCCCCTCCACAATTGTCCTGTCAATTTGAAGATGGCTCTTATAAAGTTTTTTCTTCTTTAGTGGCAAGGCCGAGCAGGACAGTTAGCCATGAGTCTGGCAGCTGTGGTGCAATCTCCTGTGAGGGCAGGAAACGGGATGTCTTACCTGCTCTCTGACAGACAGAGCGGTTGCACTTCCAGTGACCCTCAAGCCTGCAGATGGAACAAGGTCCCAGTGGTAGCCTCAGGTTGGGGCAGGCTCATGGCCAGGCTTTGCCACACTCTAAGCACGCTCCAGGAGAGGTTCCAGTGGTGCAGTGTTGTCTAGGTTTAGCTCTGATAGGAGTCCCAAGAGCCACAGCCAAGAATTGGCATTTAAGTCTAGTGTGTTGTTCTTTATCCTGTTTTAATTGTTCCTCTTTATTGCTAAAGACATGGAAGGCCACATTAAGTAGGTCTTCCTGTGGGGTCTGAGGGCCAAGACTTTAGTGTGGCATGGATGTCAGGAGCAGACAGGGAAATAAAGTGAGAGTTGTGAATGGCCATCCCTTCAGGGGACTAAGGATCAACATTGGTGTACTGGGTTAAGGTGTCATTAAGGTAAGAAAGAAACTCAGTAGGGTTTTCATCAGGGAACTGGGTTAGTTCATGGAGTTTCTGGTATTGGGGGCCTTGTGTGAAATTTGTCTAAGTCCTGCAATCAGGCAGCCAGCTGTAGTGGCCATGTGGGCTGAGCCATTAGGTCCCAATGGTCCCAGTAGGGGTTAGCATCTGGAATCACAGCTGTGCCTTCAGGGTGGTTAGGGTTGGTGTGCTATCTCTGATCCACATCTACCTGAGTGGCCTACCAGAGCTGGATCTTTTGCGGGGAGGACAAGGTAAAGATTTTAAAATGGAGATCAGGGGAATTAAAGAGAAATTGGAACTCCTTTATATAGGTATGGGGATCAGCAGAGAAAAAGCCTAATCTCTGAGAAATCTAGGATAGAGGAGAAAGTATAAAACAGACCTGAATACAAACCAGTCCCTGGGGCCAGCCTGTTCCCATAGGAGAAGAGGTTGGGACTGAGAAAGTGGTGGCTGAGTACAAGAGGGCAGGGAAAAGCTGGCTGCAAGATGGTGGTGGTGTGCAGGGTGAGACTGAGAAAGGTGTGAGGAGGAGAAAGTGGTAATGGAGGAGCAGAGGAGGAGTTGGAGGCCATGGAGGGTGAGAGGTATGACAGAGACGGTGCAGGAGGACCTGGATGCTGAGGTGGCTTGGGGGTGTGGAGGAGGAGCAAAAGCAGGAGGAACATCACGAAGAGGGTCTGGAGAGGCATCAGGTAGGTTATCCGACAGGTTGGGGGTGACGTGGAACAAGCCAAAAGTATTTGGGCCATCCCACATGCCTAAAGGAGGAAGGGTCACACCCTGAGAGCAACAAAGCCTGTGTGTAAGGAATCTCTGCCCATTGGCTGTTGCAGTAGCAGCTGTGTGGATCCTGGAGCATACTACAATCAGAAGTACCTTCCTTGGGCATGCTATTATCAAGTTTATATTGGGACCAAGCCATTTGGCAATAAAAGATTCACTCTTTAGGCCTTAGGATGTGCCGGAGACCGAAGGTATTTAAAAGCACCTGAGCAGTGTGTGTTTTGGGGGTTGGGGAGAAATATTTCCCATGGTGACTGAATTAAAGGTGAGCCAAAGCCATCACCCTTTGGTGTGTAACACAGTGAGAGATGTCTGTCTGTCTTGTAAATCATCACATAGAGGACAGAGGGACATCCTATGGTGGGTGCAAGAAAATGGGAGAATGCCCTGGAACGAGAGGAAGCCCTGAAGTGAGCTGAGAGTTACAAGAGAGGGAGAGAGAACAAAAGAACACGAAAATGAGGCAGGAACTCCCTGAATGAGAGGGTTTTACCCGTGAGGATCCAAGTGGATCGGTGTTGGGTGAAGGCTGGCGACGACAGAGGCGCAGACGAGAGAGCAAGGAAGGAGAGACTCATTGCTGGGAGAAGCTCAGACTGGACGTGGCCCCTGGTAGCTAGATACCCCAAGATCCCCAAAGAAGGGAGGTTCCCCCTCACCTGAAGGAAAAAGTCGGGCAAAGTACTGGGCTGGGTTTCGGTAGAGCTTGTAGGGGCGGTACAGCTTCCTAACAGACGCTGACTTGGAAAGGCTTAGCCTGAGTGTGGAAAAACGGAAGAGGAAGTTCACAGTTGGCCCAGGGGAGAAGATGGAAGTCAGTGCAGGAGCAGCTCATCCTCGGGTTTAGGATCCCAGGCCTAGCGGACCCGCTGCCCTGATGACCCGGCCAACCGCTGCGTGGGCGACAGCTCGTGCGGCCCTCAGCACTTTTTCCTTCTCCAGCCTAATGGTCCCTCTTTCCCCGGATTTGACAAGGTGACAGACTCGGCAACTCTCCTGCCTGTCTCTCTGTGCCTGAGAATCTTGAACACAGCTGGGTTTCTCTCCAGGTCCACCAAGGTACCGGGCTGTAAAGAAGAGGATGTGCAGGTGAAGATGAAAGGACGTGGGCTAGGAATTGATTACAGTTGACCTGGGGAGGGACCCAGGAAGAGCAGTGTGTTCTTCCACTCACTAGAGCAAAAGTTGGTATTTACACAATGACAAAGTAGGGGGAAGAACGAATCGAGTGCATGAGATAGGTCTCACCTTTGCATCAGGCTGCATGGATGACACAATGCACGCAGCATAAGGGCTATCGACACCTATGAAAATGTTGTTTTTTAAAGTAAATCAGGGCCGGGAAGATAGCTCCATGGCACAAGTGCCTTCCTGGCAAGTGCAAGGTCATGAGTTCAAACCCCAGTCCTGCCAAAAAAATAAGTAAATCAGGAAGGTAGGCATGGTGGTACAAGCCTGTAATTCTGCACTTGGAGAGACTGAGGCAAGAGAATACAAAGTTAAAGCCCAGCCTGGCCAACCTAGAACCCAAGGAGATTCTGTCTCAAGTAAAAAAATAATTTTCGAAAATGAGCTAGGAGGGCCGTGCATGTTGGGACACGGCTGCTCTCCTCTGAGCTGTGCTAAGGTTGCGGAGTTGTAGGGCCCAGCTGCTCAGGGAAGGCCCGTCCACCAGCTATGGGACTGCAGTGTGCAGGAGAACCCCAAGAGGTGGGTGGGGGCCAGGTCACCCCACTCGGAGGAGAAGCTACTGGGCCTGGAGACAGAGAAATTCTGGATGGTCTACCGTTTCAACACAATCAAGTCTTTGGCTTCTTGTCTCGGCTGAAGGTGGCACAGACTGCCGTGACGGTGCTGGCCCTCCCAGCAGGCTTCTACTGGTACTCCCAGGGCCTCCTGACTCTAAGCTCACTGTGCCTTGCAAGCAGGATTGCTGGCTTTGCCCTGCGCATGCTGTGCTGGATGAGCTACTTCTTCCGGAGGCTGGTGGGCATCCTGTATGTGAATAAGTCGGGCACCATGCTGCAGGTGGCGCATCTGAGCTTCTGGGGCTGGTGGCAGGACATGTACTGCCCTGTGGAGAGTGTAATGCCCCTGACAGAAACAAAGGACAATTCCCAGGATGTGTTGATGTGTATCCAGTGGTACAGCGAGAAGCAGACTTTCTACCTCACACTATGCTATGGATGTGTTGTGGACAGAGAGCGGTTCGCTAAGGTTTTCAGGGCAGTGCGTGCATACAAGTGAACAGCTGGGAGCTGAGCTACCTGGGTCCCCAACAGGGAAACCAAGGGCCTGGGCACAAGTGAAACAGGCGAATCTCAGGTGCCCTGGAAACCTATCTGTTGGGAGATTCATGGGACAGATGATAACAACCAACTTTAGGAAAAAATTGCCTGACATTCGGGCAGAAGTTTCTCGAAGAGGTAGTTCTTGGACCAAGCTATGTCATGTGCCCTGAGACTGCCACTGCTCTGAACTTGGAAGGCAGCGGGGCATGGCAGGAAAACAGGGGAACTGCAGCCAGTGCCTTGGGTTTCATCAGTTCTCAGCTCCTAGGGAGTGGTGTCTGAGTCTTGGCTTTTTCATGTGTAAAATGTGAAGTCCTGCATGACTTGTGGTATAAGTGTGATAATTCACAATGCACAGCAGGCTGCCCTGTGCCTCAGTGGTGGAGCACTTGCCCTGCATGTGTAAGACCCTGGGCTCCATCTGCAGCCCTGCAAAACAGTGAAGAAAAAAAAAATGAGCTAGGAATGTAACTTAATATGAAGTGCTGTGTTCAATTCCCAATTAAAAGAAAAAAGAATAAAGCAGCCAGTTGTGCTGGCACATACCTGTGATCCCAGCATTGGAGTGACAGAGGCAGGAGGATCACTAAATTTGAGGACAGTCTGGTGTACGTACTAAGCTTAAAGCTAGACTGAACTACAAGTGGCATCCTTGCTCAAAAAAGGTTTTTTTGTTTTTGTTTTTGTTTTTTAAAAAAAGTAAAATAAAAAGAAGTGAGATGAGTTATGTACATGTACCAACTCCTCATGATGTATATAGTAATAAAAATAAAAATAAAAAAAATATAAACAAACCAAAAAAAAAAGCAAACCAGGAACTTTCAGCAAATCTTAATTAGACAGAAGAAGAAAGTTTAACTTCCCCAGAACTACCCAACCTGGCCTCCTTCCTGGGTGACAACCAGGAAGTCAAATCATTCGGAGGACAACTGCTCAGCTCCAAGGTCAGGATTTAATGGGCTCTGCGGCTAACTGCTCCAACTGATACATCAGTCTTCCTCCCAAGCCGCTTACTATTATTTTTTCATTACTTACGGTGATTATTTCGTTGATAGAGACCATACCAATTTTTTAACTTCAGGTATAGACACATGCGACATGATGCTGCTTCCCAGAGGAAGCGAAATTAACCTGATAAATTATGCTTCCCTGCACAGATCTATAAGGGATGACCTCATATTTTTCTAATTTGTCTTTCCCTTTTTGTCTCACTCTCCCCTCAATGGTACAAGTGGCCAAAGAGTATTGCTCATTATTTACGTGCAAACCAGGACTACAGGGCTATAGTCATCTATTCTCTGGAGGAAACGAGGTCGATGTTCTCCTTCACCAGCTGCATATATTATTGACCTGGTGGCCCTCCCAACCCTAAGGGCTTCCTGGTCTGCACTCACTGTGAGTATCCAGGCGCTGTAGCAAGTTATACCGTATATCATCATAATGTGAAAACAACCTGGGGCCTGAGGCGTTGTTCTCCCTCACTTTCCTATATTCCCTGTGAGCCTCACTGAGCTTTTGCTACAGACCAAGAGCCCAGCATCAACAGGCAAATGGGACCTCATGGAACATAGGAACAGCAGTATTCAGAGGCAAAGGCGGGCCAGAAGGAATCCCGTTTAACCAGGCGCAAATGAGAGCCTCTAAAATTTGCATGAACAGCTAACCCGGAGGAGAATGACCGCCCCCCTGCCCCAGCCATGTTTAGGCCCTGTATAATTTTTCCTCCTTTTCCAAACCTTCAAGTAGTACAGGAGGCACAATCTGTAGTTCTCCTTCATGATGGTTTGCTTCTTTTTCTAGTGAAAATCTTTTCTTTCTATTTTTTAATTACAAAAAAGATAGTGGTTATGAGAAAAAAAAAAAAAAAAAATCAGGGCCGGTTCAGTTCCTAGTACTGTGAGACAATGAAGGAGGTGGATTGTGAGTTCATTCCCAATTTGGGCAACTTAGGTAGAAGATGCTGGATGAAGCAAGGCCCTGCAAGGTGAAGGCTGAGTCTCAGTTGCTGGCTCAGTGTGCCCAGGGGAGGGGCCAGTGCTGCGATGCTCAGGATCCAACCCCAGTCCCTGTGCTTGCCTAAGTAGGTGCTTAGTCTGCTGAGCTATCTCACCAGCCTTACAAACTTTAAAGAAATAAAAAAATTGCGTTCAGTCAGGGAAAAGGCCTGACATCCTCTCTGTGTGTGAATGCCCTTCAATAGCCCTTTCTTTTGTTTCTTCATTTATTTAACCACAGTATTTTGAACTACTAATATGTGCCAGGGGCCTTGCAGGTGTCAGACATACAAAGTCATTAGAATACAATTCATGAGGGCTGACCAGATAGCTCAGTAGATTAAAGCACCTGCTTAGGCAGAGCACAGCGGCCAGGGTTCGACCCTGTACTGGCACCACCTGTGAGGTGCACTGGGATGGTGATTGAGACTGGGCATGGTGGTGCACCTATAATCCCAGCACTTGGGAAGCTGGAAACAGGAAAATCACAATGAGTTGGATCTACACAGTGAAACCCTGTAGACCCTGTAAGACCCTATCCTAAATACATTTTTTAAAAAAGAATACAATTCATCCCCTAAAAGAAATGAAACACATGGAAATAAACAATGTAACTCACAATTTCACCCAGCTCTTCTGTACATGCAGTATGTATTCTTTAGCTGCTAAAATGGAATTATACCATAAATTCTATTCATCTTATTTTTGGCCTAAGTATACCAGTAAAATATGTCTACACAAAGAGATTTATTTCAGAACGACAGAAAGAAACTTGAGAACTGAGCCTAACAATAACTGCAAAACCAAAGATCACTAAAATAGGAACTTCTAAAATCAGGACACCAGGGCTGGTGAGATAGCTCAGCAGACTAACTGCCTGCTTAGGCAAGTGCAGGTGCCAGGGTTGGATCCTTGCTCCCTCAGGCTGTGCCAGCGCCACCCCTGCCGCAGTGAGCCAGTCACCAAAACTAGATGTGGTGGTGCATGCCTGTTATCCCAGTGCTGGGGAGGCTGAAACAGAAGGATCACTATAAGTCTCTCACTGCGTAGTGAGACCCTGTACCAAATACATAAATGAATAACATAGAATAAAAATCAGGACATGAATCATTCACAGTGACTCAATGCTGTCAAACTACAATCTTCTACAAATTAATCTATACATTTGATGCAACCCTAGCAAAATCCACATAGAATTTGTTATGAATTTGTTAATATTCTCAAGTTCATTTGGAAAAGTAAATACCAAGAATAAAAAAAAAATTGTAGAAAGAACAATTGGGAATAATTTGCCTGAAGATACCAAAACGTAGTTTAAGACATCAGCAGGCAAACAACATAGTATTGACACAATGCTATGAGAGATCAGTGGAACAGAACAAAAATTCTAGAAACAGCCCTTAATTAAAATCTAGCTAAAGCATTGCATTTCAAATT
>PVKN010006109.1:0-29215 GCA_004027915.1 Capromys pilorides
TTATTTTTCTTTTCTTTCTTTTTTTTAAACCTGGGATCAAACTCAGGACCTTGCGTTTGTCAGGCAGGTGCTTGTGCCCACTTAGCCGTCTCCCTGTCTCTGTGTTTCCTCTTACAGGAAACCATTCTCGGATTTCTTTCTTGAATATAGCCAGAAACTATTTTTTGAAAAATAAAGAGTCATCAACATTATTGTATATGTCAACAGTGGAGCCTGTTTGATCTTGCTCTGTTTTTTTGTTCCACTTTTCATTTTCTTCTTCTCTGGGTGAAGCCACCCCTAAGCCTCTTTCTAATTCTCAAAAGAAATATGAAACAAATATTGATATTTTATAAAATTCTTGAAAAAAATTTGACACGAAATTTTGCTAACTTTACACAAGCCCTATTTTATTTTGTTTTTTCGTTTCGCTTCCTTGTAGCTTATATATTGGACACAAATATTTTTAAATGATTTTCACCCTTTTCCACCTGGAAATGCTATTTGGAGATGTAAGTCCACAGCAGGGCACTCCCCTAGGGTCTTCTTAGATCAAATCTAGTAGATTTTCTGTGTCTCCTTTCTTTTCCTCTAGGCAAGATTATAGAGAATTTTCTATTGCCTTTGTAATGTTATAGCCTTAATTGCTACATTTGATCACATCCTATCCTGCAGCACCTTTTGAAAGCAGAAAATCTACAGTGTTGATTACACTTTAAAGGAGAATATGAAGCAAACTGGTAAAAGTGTGGTAAGGGCTTGTATTCATTGCACACTTACCACTGAGCAAACGTGGTTGTGTTCTCTGTTGCCCACTGGGAGATTTTGGTTCCTAGCTATCTGCTTTTCAGTGGCGGTCGGAATTCGTGGACCCTCTCTGAGGAGGGCCCAGAGTTTAGAAATCAAAAGATAGCTCTGCCACTGACCTAGCCCCTTCTCCTAAAACTGAGGCACCTTCAAAAGAGCTCCTAGGAGTAGCCAAAAGGGTGAACCAACCTCTAGTGATGTTTCTGTCACCCCAGAGTTCATTTATTTATATATCAATTGATCTAATTCTTTTTATTATTTATAGCTTGTCTGTTATGTAACTGCCCCACACAGCCAAGAGGCTTTTTGCATTAGATGTGAAATACCTGAAATGCTTAGGAAATCAAGTGCATGCTCACCCTGTCTGTTTCCGTTTCCAGCCTGTGTTGTCCAAGCTGATCTGAAAACTGTCTGTTTCCAGTTTGTGGCACAGTGGGGCACTAATTGTTTCCTGAGGAGGGGCAGCCTCATTCCTGGCTGGTCTCTGTGCTCTTGTAGCTTCCCTGTCACGCTTGGAAGACAATGCTGTAAGCAAGGTTTTATTTTCCTTCCATGATATTAATAGAGGGCTTAATACTTGTTTGATGTATGCTTTAGTATCTAGTTCATCCTTTGTTATCTTGACTCAGCATTCCACAGTCCTGCTTCTTTCCTCTTTCTCCTGTCTCTGTCTCCATGTCTCTCCCTCTCCCTCTCTCCTCTCTTTCTCCTCCTTTCTCTATCTCTCTCCTAGCTCACTCTGCTTCTCAGCCCATTCTAAATTGTTCTATGCAATTTATTGTTGGGAATATCCCAATAGATGTGATGTTTCTCTCCCCCCTCCCCATTTGTTTTTATTTGAAAATATTTGGCTAGTGAGATAGCTCAGAGGTCTAAAGTGCCTGCTTAGGCAAGCTTAGGCACCTGCAGGGACCGTGGTTCGATCCCTGGCACCACATTCTGCGCCAGCCCCACAGCAGGCTGAGTCAGCCAAACATAAATAAGTAAATAAAGTTTATTTATAAAAAAAAAAGAAAGAAAGAAAGAAAAAGCATCTATACTCCGATTGCAATTCTTCAAGGTCTTTGCAAGAGATGAGGCAGGGGCTCCCATGTTTGGTACTCAAAATAAATGCTTTCGTGTACTTTAAAAATGTTTACAGGGCTTGCCAGAGAGCTCAGCAGATTAAAGCACTTGCTTAGGCAGACACAGGGGCTGCAGTTTGATCCCTGGCCTGTCGTGCCTGCCCCAATGAAAGGTGATTAAGACTGGGTGTAGTGGCATGTGCCTGTTATTCCAGCACTTGAGAGGCTAAAAAAATAGAAGGATCTCTACGAGCCCCATCTGTGTAGTGAGATCCTATAGACTAAAACCATTTTTTAAGTTTCCTCTGTTTTGATATATAGTTTTGATATATTCCTAAAAAGAATTAATGTGTTCCTCCCTAACACTTAACTATATTCCCTACACTAGATTTTCAGATGTCTTCATTGGTGTCTTGATGAGCTTAACAGAGAAGAATCGCCCTGCATTCCTGACTTTGTCAGGGGAACCTGAGAAAAATGTGAATTATCTTGTGAGCCAACAGATATGGCCCCATCATATCAACTGGCCCTCATCGGAAAACACGACTAAATGTGGATGGCTTGAAAAAAGACATACGCGAGGCCTGACTTAATTCTTAAATCCTGTGATCTTAGGGTTTATAAAGCTCCTTTTTGCTTTCTGAAGTTTAGCCTTTCATAACACATCATTTAAATATCATTTGGGTTTGGGGTGTAGCTCAGTCTCTCATTAGCATGCAGGAGGCTCTGGGTTCCGTTCCCAGCATCAAGTGTACCGCACCACACACACACACACACACACACACACACACACACACACACACAGAGCTCCCTGGATGTGTAATTCCCCTTCCTCTAGAGCTGCTGAGAATTTATCAATAAAGTTATCTTATTTGGGGGAAAGTTACAAAGCACTCCAAGTGGTGTTACCAAGAAGCCTTTCTTAAACAGAGACTGGACAAGGTTCCGATATGACCATCACCGCCACCTGCTTTGCACAGACTGTCACCACTTGCTCCTGGGTCCCTCAGCCTCCCTCCAAATCCTGTGTTGTGAGTAAATTCAGAGCAGCAGCCACGCAAGGCCACACAGGCTCCGTGGCTGAGCGCGGCTGGCCGCTGCACCCTCCACTCCCCTGGACTCGAATGTCTACACGTTTTTCTTTTAAAAACCTGAAATAAACATGCTGAGAAAAAAAGGCAAGGGGTGGGAGGGCTTCTCTCATTCTTATAGACACCGCCAGTCACCTTAGAGAAGAGACAAAACAGGACTCCTTCAGGAGAACTGTAATTGATAATTTGCAGTCGACACACAAGACACTGCATTAGAATGAGCAGAAGCCGAAAGCCAGGGCTAAATATTGCCGGTATCGCTGTTTGCATCCCTGCAGTAAATAGTGTAAAGCCGGGCTAGTATGGCTTTGATGACTGCCTTTCCTTTTAAATGGAGAACCTATAAATAGTACCTGGGTAGCACTTCAACATCTCAAAGTGTCACATTTGTGTTAATACAAATATGTGATCAGAGCCATTCATTCCCATAAAGGTTTTTCCTCACAATCTGAACACCAACCGAGAACCACAAACATTCCCCCCACCCACCCACTAAAAGTGAGATGCTTTGTGCTGCGCCGGACACTCTAAGGCTGAAAACCAGGTTACCTAACTGAGGAGCCAGAGATCTACAATACACCGTTTAAACAAGCTCCTTCACATCCTTCTAAAGATTCAGCTCAAAAAGGGAAAAAAATCAGTATTTCCCAAAGGCGAAATAGCCCTTATACCTATAGGTGTGTTTCACAAAGGGTTTTTAGTACATCTCAGAAGCATCACAAATTAATACCGTCTCTTGGAGACTCACGAGAATCTCACATTTATCCCATAAATCCATTGAGCATAGACCAAGTCCCAGTCTTATTTAGGGTCTAGAAGTCAAAGGGAAAACAAATCAAACAGTATCCTTAACCTTGAAGGAATGTACAGCTTCAAAGCATTGGATTGGTTTTCAATGGGGGTAATCACATATATCACAAATCTAATGGTTTATATGAACAAAATTTGTCCTTTCTTAGTTCTGAGATCTACAAGTCTGAATCTAGGACCATCAAGTCAAAATCAGGCTGTTGGGTTGGGCTATATTCACCTCCTCTAGTTCTGGTGGCTTCCGGTGTTCCTTGGCTTGTAGTTTGACCTCCGCAGTCATGTTGCCTTCTGTGTCAAATCTCCCCCAGCTGACCACTTGTAAGGGCACTTGAAGTTGCATTCTGGGTAAGCCGGCATAACACCGGGTGATTTTGCACCTCAGGATCCTGAATGTAATCATATCCACAAAGACCTGCTTATTGAAGGCAGGTCTAGGGATGAAGAGCAAATTATCCAGGGACCACAGTCACTGTGTGTGTGTGTGTGTGTGTGTGTGTGTGTATGTGTGTGTGTGTGTATACATTATTCAGCCTACTATAGTACAAATGGTTCTGAAGTAATAAATCCCCTCTGCTTTGACCCTGAAACGCCCTATTGGAGAAATTTCTGTCTCAACACCCAGGGTCTTGACCCACAGACTCCACCTTAGGTAATGCTAGTGGAGGAGCTGCCTGCTGGCAGAAGAGGGCAAAGCTGTCCTCCTGGGCTCCTCTAAAGGGTTTCCTTTCCTAGCAGGAGTCTCTGAAATTTTTCCAATTGACTTTGATAGCAGAATAATTACAAGGAAAAAAGGGAGCAAAAACACAGTTCCCTGGGAGCAGAAAGGCCACTAATGTGTGCTGGTGGCCACAGCCTTTTCCTAGGAAGTTTCTCTCTCTCCTCTGTCTCTGGCACACAAAATCATCCAGGCTTTTCCCTGTCTTCCCCTGAAAGAGCTGAAATGGGGTGGGGGGGGGGGTCAAACCTCAAAAAAATTAAGAAGAAAAAACTCAAGAGATTTAGCTCAGTGGTAGAACTTTGCCTAACTTTTGGGAGGTCCTGGGTTTCGTCTCCAGTGCTGCAGAGGAAAAAAGTGGGGACACAGACAAAGGAAATGAAAAGAATATGCCTCCAAAGTACAGGTTTTTTTGGCTTAGCTGATGCCTAAGCTTGTTTGCCTGGCAACATTTTATTTATTTATGTTTTTGCCTCTGGCACCGGTCTGTTGGCCTTTGGGCTTCAATAAGTAGCCTCTTGACTCTGCCTGTGCAAGACCAAAACTCTCAACGCTGTTTTTCCTGTCTTAAGTTTCTGAAGCTTTCTGCAGTCCTCCTAGTAAATTCTAGGTCCTGTAAAGAACAGACCCAGTGTTCTACTTACGATGTGGACCAGCCCTTGCAAACTTCCCCTGCTGGGGAGATTATCCAACCATGGCAAATGGGCTGGAGAGAGGCAAAATCAAAACCAAAACATTGTAGACTAGAGCACTGGATATTACACTCAGAATAGGAAGTCTCTCTGAAGTTCATAAAAGAATAGACACAGCGTGGTTTTGTAGCTGAGTTGGATGCACGAGTGACAGAACAGCTCTAACGACAAGGGCCGAGGCCTGAAGTCTCAGCGCCCCTGGCATGGGTCTCCAAAGAGCTGTGGCTCTTCCAGCAGAGCTGAGGTAAAGTTCTCTCTTGGGTGACATCCTCTTCCTTTGGTTGCGTCACCGCTGCATCGACCCAGAATGGAAAGCACAGTGGGAAGATAGAGAGGCGCCATCACCCCCACCCCTGAAAGCCAAGAAAATTCACCAAAAGAAGTGCTTGTGCCCAGAACTTGACTTCGTGGGATGCATTTTACTGGGGCCCCATGGTAGGGGTGAGGATGTTCAACCTGCAGGCTCTACTCTCTGCTAAGCATGTGTGTTCTTTGGTGGGTGCTTGGGGAGATGGGGGCATTGCAGGAGCTGTCTGCATCACAGGCAGTGGAGATGGAAGATGAAGGGTTCCAGGTTTCTCCCCTGTTCTTGGACTTTTACATCTGGACTTGTCCAGCTATTCCTCAGTAAGGGCAGGAGCCTCTTGAGCTATTTCTCATTGCTTGCACCAGATCTTGGGACACAGTGGGCAACAGACCAACCCACACGTAGTTCACTGATTACACAAAGTTAGTGCTCCGTGCTTTTGTCTTTGAAGGGCCTATTGTGAATAATTATATCAAGGAGACCCGGCTTACCGTGGTTGACTCACAACCTTGCAACTGTGGCATGATGTGACGAGGAACTACACTTGGTAGAAACTGTACAGTGAATCCTCAGTTGTAATTTTTTCCCCAAGGCCAGTAACCTGTGTGTGATCCAATTCTGAAGGCTTGCGCCAGGGACCAGGAGCCCTAGATCCCTGTCAGCCATAGAACTGACCAGTACTGCACAGTGTTACAAAGCCAGGACACTCCGTAGGTTCAGTGCATGAAATGCATTTTCAATCTATGATATTTTCAACTTATGAAGCGTTGGGTGAGATGTAGCACTATCATAAGGGGTATCCATAAAAAAGTGCATGAATCAAGAGTAGCATCCTCAGGGCTGGAGAGATAGCTCAGAGGCTTAAGTGCCTACCTGGCAAGCGCAAGGACACAAATTCGATCCCCCGCCCTATCTTGTCTGGGATCTCCCGGATCCATGGTGCGGCCTGGGGACCAGGCATGGTGGCACACGCCTGTAACCCCAGCACTCGGGAGATTGAGCCAGGAAGATCTCTATGAGTTTGAGACCAGCCTGGTCTCAAGTGAGCACAAGGCCAGCCCGAAATGCAAAGTGAGACCCTGTCTCAAAAAAAAAAAAGAATAGCGTTCGCAGACATAGCTGGACGGTCTAAGAGCCTGCCTGGCAAGCACAAGGACTAGGTTGGATTCCAATACCATATTCCATGCTGGCGCCGAGTCAACCACTGAGTCCAGCGGTGGTGGTGCATGCCTGTAATCCCAGCACTGGGAAGGATGAGACAACAGGATCACCACAAGTCTGAGCTGCATAGTGAGGCACTATACCAAATTTAAAAAAAAAACCAGTTCTCCTTTTGTAAAGAAGAGGAAGAGGAAGAGGAGGAAGAGGAAGAAGAAGAGGAGGAGGAGGAAGAGGAGGAGGAGGAGAAGGAGGAGGAGGAGGAGGAAGAGAAGGAGAAGAAGAAGAAGAAGAAGAAGAAGAAGAAGAAGAAGAAGAAGAAGAAGAAGAAGAAGAAGAAGAAGAAGAAGAAGAAGAGGAGGAAGAAGTTGTCCAGAAAAATCATTATACATTTCAGCAATTCAACTTGCTAATCTGTAAATGACATGCATGAGACAAGAATGTGTGGTTTGCTCCTGAGAAAATATAAACAGTGGACTGGCTTGGCCCGGCTCCCCAGCTTTGTGTGTTCCTTAAAGGGCGGGGAGGATGAGGTAGAGACTTGTTAGCCTCCCGGATCCTGCTTCCTTTCCTCACCAATTTGTCTCCCAGGCGATAACTAAAAGGAACCTTAGTGTTCTCTTTGGAGCAGAATAGAAAAAGCCAGTCAAGAAATGTGAGTAAGAGTCATGAGAAGAAAAAAAAAAAGAGTCATGAGGATTTAGACCCCAGATCTCTGGCTTCATTTCTACCTGCTGTGGAGGGGTGACTAAAAGAGACTGAAAACAAACCCCAAGGCCCTACACTTTGATAAGGAATCATTTTTGCAGCCATTTTCTGGGGCAGTCTGAGTTTGCCTGCTTCTTTCAGTTCTATTGATATTGCAGGCCTGATCTGTGTAATTCATCCTTGGAAAGCTTTTCCAACGTGCAAGAACCCACGGAGGTGGCGTCTGATGGCTGAAACAACCAGGTCACACCCTTCCGGGAGGGTTTTAGTAGCAATAGAGGCAGCTCTCCCCCTTGGATAAGCTGCAGGTCTGAACCTGGGCCGAGAGGACACGTTCAGCACCACAGGGGCGGCCCTTGTGTTTCACAGTCCACTGCCTCAGGCCTTCACACAAGTGGATCAGGCAACACCTGGCAGCGTCCCCGCGAGCGTGCGTTTGGCCACACTTGGAGGAAGGCTTTAGGAGTGCACAATCCTGAGCGAGCATCTGGCGTCCTTGGTTTTCCACCCTGTAAGGGTTTTGGGGTTTTTGTATGTGTGTCACTTTTAATTGACAAAATATTTGTACATATTTAGGAAGTACAGTATGATAATTTGATCTAAATAAATGCACACAATCTGTCATGAGCCAATCAGGGTAAGGAGCATTTCTGTATCCTCACACCTTTACCACTTCCAGGTGCTGCAAACTTTCAGACTCTTCTGGTTATTCTGAAATGCACGGCAAATTGTTATAAAGCACCGTCCCTGTAGTACGCGGTAAGAACACCAGTCCCTCTAAGCATATTTTCATACTCATTAACTAAGCTCCCTCTACTTCCCTTCCCACAAATTCAATCTTCATAATCTTTTAACGCATATGAAATTCACTGTCAAATAGTAGCACATCTTCTCCACCTTAAATAACCTTGGGCATATTGAGAATAACAAGTGGGATAATAACTAACACTTATACAGTGTCTACAAGCTCCAAAGAGCCTTCAGATCCAGTATTTCATAATAATCCTGTGATTAAAATAATAGCACCAGAATAATTGGCCATTTTCTGCATAAGGAATCCAAAGCTGAAAATTTGCCCAGAGCCTCAAAGGAGCTGGGACTGGAACCCAGGACTCCAACCTCGAGAGCTCCGACTCTGTGCAGTCCTCACGGTGGATGTGGGAATCCACTCCTGTCTGGTGTCCTATCACTTTCCGTTATGGTTTGTGTCTAGGTGTCCCTCCAAAGCCTCACGCAGTCATGGGGTGGCTTCTGAAGCTTGTGATGATTGTAGAAATGGGTGCTGCAGCTCCCCTGGGGCAGGTGATTTGCATTTCAATGTAAGAAAGGAAGAGAAGTTAGCTGCTTGAGCTGCTGCTACCTCTCCCTGCCCTCTTGTTCTTAGCTGCCACCATGGAAGGTTGCCCTCTGCCATGTGCCAGTCTGCCTTGGAGCCAGCCAAATATGGACTTCCAGTAACTGTGAGCTAAATAAACCTTTCCTTCCTCCATTTTGAGTGTCGGGTGTTTGTCCCAGCAATGAGAGAAGAGTAACTAAGACACTTCCCATATAAGGTGAGCTCAGCAGGTAGGTGCCAGCCACCTAGGAAATGTGGTTCAGTCGGAGCTAGTGCTAGAAAGCCCTACATTTTCATCTATAAACAGCACTTTAGGCCAGAGGATTTTATTTTTATTTTATTTATTTATTTATTTATTTATTTATTTATTTATTTATTTATCTATGTATTAGCCCAGAGGATTTTTAGCCCCCCTGAGGTTGTAACACATTTTTTTTTTCTCTGCTGCATCTCAGTGGCCAAAGGGGCAGATCCCTGGCCACTGAAAGCAAAGCACGAAAGGAAGACTTCAGTGGTGACTTCTTCCACTGGACATCGTCCTGCGATGCCAGGGCACACTGGCTTTTCACGCAGCAAATATTGATCTGCAGACTTCAAGGCAATGGTGTCCTTCTGAAAACCAGAGACGTGGAGACGGAGCTGGGTCAGTCTGTGCCCTCTGGCCCAGGGAGAGAAGAGCGCTTCAGAGACAAGCTGGCGAGAGGAGGCTGAGCTTCCACGGTGCTGGGGAGCAGGGCTGCTGAGGAGGGAGGGGTGGGGGGTAGGGGAGGCTTCAGCAGGGCCCTGCAGACAGCCTTAGGGTTGCCCGTGCCGCCCGAGAAGGTTGAGGAGTAGCTGTGCTCTGTGCACCGTGACCCCCTTTGTTTTTAGCTGTCAGTGTCCTCACCAGCCTCTCCTCTGTGGCAACACAAAAATGTCCAGCCTTCTGCCTCATGGAAACCCTGTTGGCCAAAGTGCAAGGGAAGGCGGTGATTCTGCGCTGAGAAGACATGCCTGCGGGAGGCCTCTCCCCCTGAGGTCTTTCGTGTCTCTGAGGAGATACCTTTCTGCTCCCACTCGCCCACCTATCCACTCCGCAATCAAGGTACAACCGAGAACGACACAGCCGTCACGCAGCAGGCGCCTGGCCAGCCGTGAGAGGACAGAAGCGTCGCTCACTTTCTCTGCACACGTCCTCGAGCTGCTCAGTGTCCCTAGAAGCTGCTGGCTGCTGCCTCTGCACCTGTGCTGCTGTGTAGCCACAGATCTTCCCCAAACTCCAAACAAATCTTATTCAGCTGTTTCTATTCTCGTTTCAGACAATGTTGAGATATTGCTATGAATTATTTGTCCAAGCCATAATCCCAGTTGCTGGAGAGGCTGAGTCAGGAAGAGCACAAGTTGAAGGGCAGCCTGGGCAGCTCAATAAAATTTCATCTCAAACAACAACAAAAGGACCGGGAAGGTAACTCAGTAGAATAAGCGATGCCTGGCAAGCACAAGGCCCTGAGTTCAATCCCTGGCACTGCAAATAAATAAAATAAATAAATAATGGATCAAATAACAACAAAAATTGTTGACCCATTGCAGGCTTAGTAGTGACATAACAATGCCATCGGTCTGAGGGAAGAGAGCTGTGGCGAGCATTCACACCCCAACCAACGGCAGAACCAGTCTGCCTGAAGCGCGCACACATGGTGACATTCGTGTCTTCCTAGCTCAGGTCCTTCCACAGCGGCCCCTCCGCGTGCGCGTGCGCAGAGCGGAGTCCCTCGGAGCTGGACTCCGACATTGTCATTGCTCTGCGCACGGTGTTTCACTCATCTGTTCCACGGGTGCTTCTGGCTCTCTCTCCTTCACCCTCGCCCGGCAGAACCACCCACACAGTGGCACTGAAGCGAAGGCTCGTAGCTTCCCTGGGTCCTCTACATCTTCCCTCGGACCCTTCTCCCGGGCTGGTCCTTCCCTTTCCAGGCCCGGGGTTCCAACCATGATGTCCCTCTCACCTGGAAGGATGCTGCTTTCCCCGTAAGGTGATCTCTTAGACGAAAGGGACAGTGAGAGGGCCCCCCCATCCTTGCTTCGTTCTGTGGGAGCACCTGCTGCGCGCCTCTGCGTGTCCCTCGCACGCTGGAGCCAAGCACGCACTGGCTAGCAACCTCTCGAAGGAGCAGGACGGTGCCCCTGACGCAGAGAGCAACGTGTGGAAACCGTTCAGTGTTCTCTCTGGGAGTCTGGTGGAGCCTGCACCAGTGAAACCACACACGCAGGCTCGCTTACACACCCTGTGAGCACTGCCCGCCACATACGGTTGGAGGCTGGGGCTGGAGGCTGGGGACGGCATAAACAGGGCCTCCAGGGAAGACAGCTCGGCGGCTGCTGGAAGAAGGAAACCGCTGGAACGCGTTTGTGTGAAAGTTTTGGGAAACACTCAGGCAATGCAGCCTTGTTCTGTGGAGAAGACCTTGAAAATATATCGTTTGTCATTCCCCAAAGTGAATTAATTCTGTCCTTTGTGTGGGGGTGTTTCCTAGAATTTCTGTTGAAAAAAGTGGAAAGTTTATTTCTAGCCATTGTCACGTTTTTCAAATGTTAATGTGAAGGTGTATATGTGTGTGTGTGTGTGTGTGTGTGTGTGTGTGTGTGTGTGTGTGTCTAAAACCAACTAGGACTGTGTAATTGTTTGGGTCTAGGGGTGCCCCCAAAGCCTCATGAAGCCACGGGATGGGCTTCCGAAGTTTGTGATTAATTCATAGCCCAATCTTAGGATTATGGGTGTGGGTGCCGCACCCGCCCTGGGGTGGACAGCCTGAATAATGACCGGCCGCCCTCTGCCATGTGCCCCTCTGCCTTGGAGCTAGCCGAGTTCGGACAGAAACCTCACAAACTGTGAGCTAACTGAACTTTTCCTTCCTTAATTTTGGGTGTCGGATATTTTGTCCCAACAACAAGAGAAAAGTAACCGAGACAGACTAGAATAGTCAAAAAGCTATGCTAAATAAAGTATGTTAGGAAAAATGCAACACATGAAGAATGTGTGACACAGAACTACAGAAATGCTAAGACCCTAACTTTATATTTTAAATAATGATTATTAAAATAGAACTCAACAGGCTGGCCAGACAGCTCAGCAGACTAAAGCACTTGCTTAGCCAGAGCGCAGTGGCCGGGGTTCAATCCCTAACGTGCTGTGCCGGCCCCGCCCCTGGGGTGCACTGAGATGGTGCTTGAGACTGGGTGTGGTGGTGCGCACCTGTAATCCCAGCACTTGGGAGTCAGAAAACAAGAGGAGCACTACGAGTCCAATCTATGTAGTGAGACCCTGTAGACCCTGTACTAAATACAAAAATAAACAGAATTCAAATACCAAGGAAAGTACTTATTGGTGAATATAGTTCAATAGTGTTAATGTGTTTACAGAACTGGGCAGCATCTAGCCCCCTCCAAAAAGAGTAACTCTGTATCTCTCAGCCCTCCCTAGCTACTCCAGGTCTAGGCAAATGCTAATCTGCTTTTTGTCTTTTGATTTGCCCATCCCTATATTTCATATAGATGAGATCATGCATGTTTTTATTAATGGATTCATTTTGCATAGTTTTCCAGGTTTATCATTATTGTATATTGTATATTGTATTGGTACTTTCTTCCTTCCTGTGTCTGAATAACATTCCACACGATGCTCCACCTTTTATTGACTCATTCAGCAAACCCATGGGGTGTTTCTACTTTTTAGCCACTATAAATAATGCTGGTATGAACATTGGTGTGTGTGCTCACGGAGGGGTACAGATTTCATTGCTCCTCAGTGGATACCTCCAAGCAGAGTTGCTAGGTCACATGGTCATTCTCGAATGCCACCTATGGTAACTTCCTGTTAACCTGGAAAGCTCCTTTCCTTGCATGTGTCCCATTGCTGCAGAGCACCAGCAGCGTGCAAGGACTAGATCTCTCCCCATCCAGTCTGCTACTTGCCGGGCTCTGTCCTCTCTAATCGTTGCTATCACAGAGCACCAGAGGCAGAACCCCTGTGTGGTTTTGATCTATGTTTCTCTGATGATATAGAACGTCTTTTCGTGTATTCATTACTCATTGCAAATTGGGAGGGAAATATCTATGTAAATCCTTTACCCTTTTCCCATGTTTCAGCTGGATTATTTATCATTTTCATATTGAATTAGACGAATTCTTTATGTATCTTAGCTCTCCACCCCCTAGAACCTAAATATTTTTTTTCCATTTTGTTAGTTGTCTTCTCACTTTCTTAGCAGCGGAGTATTTTAAAAGCAAAACTGAGGCTGGATCCACTTCAATTATCTAGACATTTCTGTGACTTCTGTACTGGCTCCTTCACTATTCCAGAGTTATGGCTGTTGGCTTTCAGGGCTCTAATATGAAAAGTTTTGGAAGTGTGTTTCTAAGGACACAAAAATATATGTAGAACACTAATTCTTCCTGAGTTTATGTTGAGGTTTTCCTTGGCCCCTTTTGTGATTCCTCACTTTAAAAATTTGGCCAGGTTCCTGTTACTATTGTTTGCAGTGAAATATTTTCGTAGTCGTACATACAGTCTGCGTATTAAATAGCACAGCCTATGTCTGTAATGAACAGAGTGTGGTAGCTTCAGATTGGGAGGGCTTCAGGCTGTCAGGGGAAATCAGCAAAAGAGCTGCCATAGAGCGAAAGTGAGTGTTAAATAAAAAAAAAAACCTACAGAAAGCAAGGCAGAGGCAGAAGAGAGGGCCAGAGGCCTTCTAGCAGGGGAACCCAAAAGAACACATTCTTTGGGGAGTGACCACCTGGGAGCCAGCAGCCTTTGGGATGGAATCCTGACTCTGTGTGTGTGTGTGTGTGTGTGTGTGCGTGTGTGTGTGTGTACACTCATGCTCACGCACCCATGTGTGTGGGAGAAGAGAGAGAAGGGGGAGGAGACTAGGGAGGGAGGTATGATTTCCCATTGAGATGTTTTCAGTGTTTTCAAACCTCTTCAGGAAGCCCAGTCTTTGAAACATCCCCGCATGCCCAGTGTCGCTCCAGCCATGGAGGAAAGGGCCTGCTTGTCCTCAGAACTGCATTTCCTGCTTCAAAGGCAAGCCTCAGCTCTGCCCTGGTGGGCAACGCACCGCCCTGCGCATGGGCGTGCTTCGTACACACTCTAGGTACTTGGTTACTTACACAAGGTCCTGATCCCTCTGGAAAACACATTCCATTCCAGTGTTTGGGGCTTCGCATACTTAGTTCATGACATAGGGGCCCTGGAAATGTTACATGGAAACCTTGGTGTGGATTGTCATTCAGAACTTGGGGCCTGGGCCGAAACCCCTCTTCCTCAGCAGGGGCTGAGGGGGCCTGGTGGCTGAGCGTGCAGGCTGTCCAACCTCCTCTCTAAATAGAGAAGGTTTGTTTTGTAGCTCTCTTGCTTTAGGCACAAAAATATTTGCCAGCGTGTTCGTTATCATCCCTGCTACCCACATTCATGCAGATCGGGGATCGCCCCTTCGGCCTGTTTCCTGCTGTTGCCTGTTCATAAGCATCTTTTATCTGAGGACGGGACTCAGAGTCTGCAACACTGCCTGGGGTGTCTGAAGTGGGGAAGGAGGAGCCGATAGGCCTGGAGGACCTGGTGGGAACAGCCGGGAGCTCTGTCCATTCTGACACTGGCCTAAAACATGCTTTCGTCGTTGTTGGTTGAGTACCAACTATGGGCCGGAGTGTTGGGCGGTTAAGTGTTTTTCAGCCTTCCAAGAGGTTAAGTCATCTGCCCGCAGTCATATGTTCTGGGTTCAGATTTGAGTCTAGTAGGTCTTGTTTGAGAAGTCTGGTAGCTTTGGATTTTAAATTAAAAACATATGATTTGGGAGCCGGCAGATGGCTTGTCTTTCCCATCCAAAGCCGAGGTATTCTCTCCCAGGAATGGGTTCGCAGAAATGCATACACAGCCACGCAGCTGGGGTGGGGAGCCAGCTGGCCAGGGCTCAGATCCTTGCTCTGTCTCCCGCTGGCTCTGTAACCTTGGACAGCACTCTAACATCACCATCCTCATCTGTAAAGTGGGCATCGCAGAGATAATTAGAGTGACTGTCATAGTGCGAATACTTACGGGAAGCGGTGAGCCCTCCCCAGTAGGTACCGTGACTGATGGCTGCATATGCGGAACACGCAAAGCTGAGGAGTGTTTTTCCACAGGTAGAAATCAATGCATCTGGAAGCAGCAAGATTCCTTCCTGCCCCACTCCTCTTTTGAGTGACATGGAGGGCTTTTCAGGTAGTCAGGGATAAAGCAGTTCAACAAGGGTGGACAGGACCCTTCCAAGGTGACAATCGAGGTGCTGGGTGCAGCACAAGGGTGCAGAAGAAAAAAAGCAGACTTACTTTCCGGGTCCCCAGACTATGGGTGAAATAGTGTAGTAGGAAAGAAGGCGTTGGTCCAATCAGACCGAAAAGGGAGAATTGTTTTTCATAAACCCAACCCTCATCTAAAGTTTGTTTTTCTTTCTTTCTTTTTTTTTTTTTAAGCCTTCTAAAATTTAGCCTGAAATGTGTTTTTTTTTCCTCTTGCCTAAGAAATCACTGCCTTATGGAATTATATGTTATAGATTTCACAAATATCTTCATCCAACACATGCTATGTATGTACACTAAAAGTCTGTTTATACGCATTTCTACATAAACCTTGTTGACAAACTCTGCTTAATGTTAGCTCCAATTACAAATGGTAAATTTAATTCAATGTTTTTCTCACACATCAGATATTTAAGTAGTTTTTTTTAGAAAGGAAATATCTTAAGATGCCAACTGGAATCTTTTCAGAGCAAAGTGTCATCGCAGTGGGAATTTGGGACGTGGTGGTAGATGGAAGATGCTAGGAATGTTGAAATGTATGTTTGGTTTTTAGCAGGCTATTTTTAGGGCAGAGGGTCTTTGCCCTTCCCGGAGATGCCATGAACCCCCAGGAGGCTGTCTGGGGCATTTCTCTTGTTTCTGGAGCTCTGTTATTAGAGGAAGGAGGCAGGCTGGTGAGCTCCTGGTCCTCCGGATTGTGGGCTTTACTCTGAGACCCTCTTTGGGGGTGACAGAGTACATAGAGCAGGAAATTGATCCGGCTGGCCATGGCTGAGTGACCCCTCTACAAGGTCAAGGTGGCTTTGGGCATGGGCTGACCCCTCCTGAAATGCCCTCCCCCAGGGCAGAGGACAAACATCGGGTCATTTGTGGGGTGACAGGTATGGGCCAGGTGGCAGCTGAGCATGAGCGAGTTCAGACACAGCCAGTTGTTCATGTGCACAGCGACCCTGACCCCAAGAACCTTCCAGTTCATGCCAAATGAAAGAGCAGGAACAAGACAGGTAGCAAAAATTGAATAATTTACAGACTCATGTCTGACAAAAGAAAAAAAATAGGCTCTTTCCCACTAGGACCTGGACTGTTTCAAAACCTAAAGAAGTTTTCAGAGTGGGGATAGAGTGTATGACATTCCAAGGGCACTTCAGAGTTGGTCCTTGGTGAGAGTCCAACCATCACCGAAAAGATGCTAAAATGGTGTAATCCACTTCCAGATAGGATGCGTTACAATGAAAGCATGATTGTGTTACTTATTATCTTTAAATATCTCTCTCTCCCTCACTCTCTCTGTTTGTCTGTCTGTCTGTCCATCCTTCTATCCCTCTCTTCCTCCCTCCTTGGCTCTCCCTCCCATCTCTCTCCCCCTCCCTCTCCTTCTCTCTCCTTCCCTCTCTCAATCCCTCTCTCTCTCCCTCTCCCCTCTCTCCCTTTTAAATACACACAAAAACATACACACCCGCATATTCCCCGCTGAAGTGGCAGAAACCAAACACCTTGGTTTCCCAGCTGGAGCGTGGTCACACACTGCTCTTCCCATCCACTTTGAAGTGAAACTTCACAGTTCCTTCTTGAGTCAGAAACTGTCAGGACAACAAACATCTTTCAGTCCTTTTGACTCCTCCTGTGCCCTGACCTTATGCAATTCACTGGTGCATGTGCTTTCTCTCTGTCTGCCTGGTTCCTGTTTTCATGGTTAGATTTTAGGTCCATCTGGTGATGACTGTATTTTTCTGTACACAATGTATTCAGTTACTGTGAAACAATAATACTTATTTGATCACAGCAATGTGTGCCTCAGGAGCCAGGACAGACGGGAGGCAGTGGAGATCCCTCCTTTCCCTCTCCAGGGGTGTTGTTTTCCTGCAGACAGCGCATGGATTACTTCTTTCTGTGAAGCACCTCAGATTCCCTACCTGTCCACAGAACACATAGGCCTCTTCTCTAGTGGCACAGTCCCTGGTGCTCCAGAAGTCAAAATGCCTAGGAGCCCCGTTGAAAGCAGAATTGAACCTTAAAATGCCAGCTTGGTGGCAGTTTTCAGTGCATAGGTACTAGTAGACCCCTCCAGGCAATGGCACCGAGAAAGGTCATCATCACGCTACCTACATCACGCTGGCATTACTGTGGCTTGTGAAAGACTGGGGTCACCTTCATTTCCCCACCCCAGGAAGTAAGGGGGGGCATCTACTTGTGGAAAGTTGGTTGAGGGTAAGATTTTAAGGGTCTTTATAGTGATGCCTCCAAGAGGCAGCTTGCAGATGAGACAGGGGACGACTTTCTTCCGGGTCTTTATTCTGCTCTTTGAAACCATCCTGATAAGAGAGCGCCCTTCTAAATTGTTGCTCAAGGTGGGATTCAGAAGCCAGCAGCATGCACTTCCCTGTGGTGATTCCGGGAACTACAGAATCACAGGATTTGCAGCACCTCTAGGCCAGAGTCAGCACATGAAGAAGACCCGCAGGAAATCATGTGTAGAGACACGCGGGGCTGAGGCAGGGGCCTCTCCCTGCTGCCCAGCGCTGCAGCCAGGAAACTTTCGAAGAGTCTCGGGTCCCTTGTCCTCCTCTAGCGGCTGCACATAATTAGGAACCATAGTTCTTCACAGGGCCAGAACACGTGGCATTTCCCGCCCTTAATCTCAGTGGTACACGCATTTGGCACAACTATAGTGTAGCTGCTTGGTGTGTAAGAGAGGGGTCATACAGGAGTTACCACATAAGATGACCACAAGGATGAGGCAGAGTTTCTAAGCTGTGAAGGACAGGAACCCCTCAATAAATAATCTCCACTGCTATTTTCATGTTGATTGGTGCATATTGTCATCCAAACAGGCCTTGTGACAAGCTGCCTGCAGCCCTCCTCATGCCAGATCTTTTCTGATGACACAGAACAAGTTTTGAGTGATCCACAGCCTGGAGATTTCTGGGAAGGTTTCAGCCCTGTTTCCAAGTTGCCACGCTGTCTTGGTCTTCTATAGTAAGCCCAGGAGATTCTTCTTGCCGGGTGATTGATGCTGGGAACAGCGTCTCTTAAAATAAGCCCACCTAAGACAGGTGCCCAAGGGGGATGGGCAAGTTTCCTTGGAACTTAGCACCAAAAACATGAGCTAAAATGTACCCCAAATTAAATAAATAGTCAACAGTGACAGGCACGTGAGTTTTCTGAGCAAAGCATGGCCCAGTCCTTATTTTGGCAGTAAGGGGTTTGGCAAAATAGCTCTAGAGTGATAGAAAAATGTGATTATTTTCATCATGGGAGTTCAGAGCATTTTTTTCCATTCATATTTTCATTTTCATGAAAAGTCATTGGCAATATTTTGTTTGCTTTATATTGTTGCATATTAATTACACTGTCACCCCAGAAAGGCTGACTGCAAATATGGTAAGACCAGCTCATCAACCTCTTGGGCTGTGAGAATTTCTACTACACCGGGTTAGATATAAATTCCAGATAGAAAGACCTTCAATATCTAAATCTAAGTTGATATTTTTAATGCACAAATTTGCTAATTCTTTTTAAATGCCATTGCTTTTCTTGGGAACCTCCTCCTTCTACAAAATTTATCTGTATGTTTATTTGTATGTATGTTAACACCACAGGGTGTTAACTTTGAACACTATTTCATAAATCCTCTGCTTTAATTTATTTGTTTTCCAAAAAGATGTGCAGATTTGGGTAAAGGGAGGAGCCTTCCTGAGGTTGCCGGGTTGCTGTGACTGGAAACTGATGTTTGTTCCCCATGAACCTTTAAAAACCGCTTCCGAGAGCTCCAGATGAACCCAGCTTGTGTCTCTTAGGTCACAAAACACTCAAAAATCCTACTGGAATTCCCTTTCCTGTTTTTTGTTGTTGTCGTCCTTGGTTTCAAAATTGTGAATTATAAGACCTGGGAAATCGAATGTACCATCCCATTGTCCTGCCTGTTCTTGTAAAGCCCAGGGGTGCTGGCAGGGCTGGGGCACTAGGGTGACCAAGTTGGACAGCCACTGGGAGAGGAGTGGCTGGGAAGAGCCTGGAGGGAATCGAGGCACAGTGGTAGACTTGAGCAATACGGGAGAGATGGCTAGTCTGGTAGGCTTGGGGTCACCTCTTGGCTGCCTCCCCTCCCAGACGTGGACTCTCCGCATCTACCATGAGCAGGCGATGTGTAGGATCAGAAAGCACAGGAAAGAGAGGAGCCCATCAGCCCAGCAGAGCAGGGCACGCCTGCTCCCCTAAGTGGGGTCCTGAATGCTAGGTTTCTGATGGGACCACAGACCCTCAAATATGCCAGGATGTGAAGGGGCCCATGACACGGGGGAGCTCTATCTTTACACCCGTCTTCCAGGTAGAGCTAAGCTGAGTCCCCCACAGCATAGGGGAGACCTCTCCATCCTCTCTTAACACCCATCAAGAAGGTGATCAATGTTTATTCATTTCTTTTAGATATTTCAAAATTATCTCTTCAGGTTCATCAAAGAAGGAAAAAATCTCAAAAGTACAGTGCAACGTGTACCAAGTCCTCCTGGTGCTATTTGCACAGCCCGGGGCCCCTGCTACACTGTATGTCAAATCCCTGTCAAGGAGTGGACGGTATCTGCCCCAGACAGACCACAGCCCTAACACCCTTTGCGTCAACTTGTCCATAGAGATCTTTGCAACTCCCCGTCAGTATTACGACAAAGAGCAGGCAGTGTGGTACTTACTAGGCCTCATCTATGACAAGGAGGAGAAGGTAACAGTCTCCCTTTTGAGTTAATTAGTAGTTCTGGATATGTGTGGGCTGGGAAGACTTGAAAGGGAAGATTCATACAGAAGCAGACGTGCTTGCTTTTGTGAAATGAAAACAGGGGAACGTAGGAAAGAACACGAGTGAGTGATAGTGAAAATCAAACCAGGACTCAAAGCTGGACAGGTTCTGGCACAGAAAGAGATGAATGAGAAGGAGTTTTGAGGGTGTTAACGGCTGAAGAATTTGACTTTAGAAACAGTTGAGATTTATTTCTTGCTCGAGCAGTTGTTAACAGCTTCCCTGGTAAGGCCAGCAGGATCCAGAACATCACGGCATAGTTGTAAAGTTCACTGAGGAGGCTCCGCGGGCTTCATGCAGGGAACAGCTCTTCCAAGCAATTGTTTTCTTGGACATTCCCCAGAGCTTGGGAAACAAGAATCCACAGCAACTCAAGATGGATATGGAAGCATCCAGGATTTGGGGGACCACAACGGGTGAGGCCATGACGACAAAAAACAGGCTTCTGACACGTGTCGATTCCCCAATCCCAGGGGTGAGCAAGGTGTGCTTGCAAGGAGAAACGGACACTTCTCATCCTATCAAAGCATAAAGCCACCAGCTGTAGGAAGAGGACAGTCGCCACAGCAAGCAAAAGAGGCTTTAGGTGCCATGTGTTCTTGAAGCTGGATTTTTGCTATGTGGTAACAACAAGACGTGGACCTTGTTGTGGAGCACCGGAAAGCTTTTCTCTGAATATCATCTGGGGCCAGGGAAGAGCCTGGCGGTCCCTGGAGCTTCTGAGCATTTGGGAGCTTTTTGGGTGCCAGAGTTTGTTCCAAAGGCAGAGGCCTGTTCTACTCCGTTAGAGGTGTGGTCAGGGTCCCAGAAGCTCCAGGGCAGCGGGCACGGTGTGTGCTCTCCCTCACATTTCTTCCTAACATTGTTATTCAGAGTGGCAGTGTGTCAGTTGAATCAGGTTAGGAGGCACGCGCAGTGTACAATGATGCAATGTTCTTAATTAAACTTTTCATCTTGAAGGCAATTGTGACATCCTAGGACACTGTAAGAAGTCGAGGAGAGAAATCTCGTGCTCTGGGTTCTCCTCCATGACAGCATTTTGCGAAATGGTATTGCACAATCTCAACCAAGATACAAGCATTGGTACAATCCACGGATCTTGATTAGATTTCAACAATTTTACTTTTTTCATTGTTTTGGGTTTTGTTGTGTTTTTTTGAAGTTCATGTTGGCCCTGAACTCACCATGGAGCCTGGGCTGGCCTCAAACTCATGACAATCCTCCTGCTTCAGCCTCCCAAGCACTTGGATTACAGGCCACCATACCTGGCTCAACAGTTTTGCTCTGTCTTTAGTTCTTCCCAATCTGAGCACCTGTATTGCTTGGGTATTCATCATCTTCCAAGACACAAAACAGTTCTGGCACCACAGGGACCCCCATTCCCCTCTGATAGCCACGCCCACTTACTGTCCCTCAGTGCTTCTTCCTGAAGCCCTGGCAGCCACCAATCTGTTCTCCATTTTGATAATTTTATCAGATCAAGGATGCTGTAGAAATAGAACTTCGCTCAGCACCATCTTTTGGAATTGGCATTTCAGTTTAGATTTTCATTAAAATCCATCAAAGTCACTGTATGTGTTGATATTTCATTTTTTTCTTAATCACCAAATAATAGCTCATAAGATAGACTACAGTTTATTTAACCAGTTAAAATGGGAGGATGTATGTGCATATGTGTGTGTGTGTGTGTGTGTGTGTGTATGTGTGTATATGTGCATTTCTATTCAATTACTGAAAATTGAAAGGAGGCCTTACTCATGCTAGGTAAACTCTACCACTGAGCTGAATCTCCAACCTTTTGTATTTATTTTGTTTTTGATAAAGGATCCTACCAAGTTGCTCAGGCTGGCCTTGAGTCTGAATTTCTCCTGCTTCAAAACCCCAGCATTGTCGGTGTGTGCCACCCTAGCTGGCTGTCAATACTAAGAAAAAAAATGAGGTGAATTTTTAAAAATCAATGTACTTTTGAAAATCCCTTTATATGAGATTTTGAAAATTTGAGTGTAAATGAAAACTTTGCTACGAAGGTATATATGTGGGTGAATGTGTGTGTGTGTGGGAGTGTGTGTGTGTGTGTGTGTGTGTGTGTGTTATTAGATCTGATGGTTTGAAACACATTTTTCTAAACCATAGCAGGGTAATACTGCACCTGACCACTATCCAAAACTAATACAAAAGACTGCGAGGAAGAGGGGATTATCTTTGTGCCTGGTCAAAAGATTGCAGTGCTGGGTAATATTTCAAATTGCCATGTTTTTCTTTGTCACTTTGTACAAATATTCTAAATTCTTGATATCTGCTTCCTAAAGGAGTACGCTCACTACATTCTTTACTTATCTAGTGCAACATATCCAGGCAGATTTCCCCGCAAAATTTAAATTATTATGCTTCCCAGCCACACTAAAAGAATGCAGCTTTTTGAATAAATGGAATTCCTCCTTTGTAAGTGACTCAACCTTTTCCAGCTTGCTCTTTGGCAAAAGTAATGACCTACCAACTTTATTTTATTTTATTATATGATCTAACAAATTATTTGTTTGTTTATTTATTTTTGCAGTACCAGGGATTGAACTCAGGACCCTACACTTGCCAAGCAAGTGCTTATTCTACTGAGCTATCTCCCTGGACCTTAATACTTTATTTTAACACCTTCTCCTTTCATTAAAAATACCTTCGAAGCATCATAATTATTTAAACCACATAGCCCCACTTCAATAATTTGACCAGTTATTCGTTTTTAGCAGATTTCCAACCTATCTTTTTTGAGTAAATACTAACTGTAAAGGGAAGCAATAGACACGACAAATACTTCTGATTTAAAATCTTTAATGATTTCAGGAATTTAAAAAGACTATATGTGGGAACTTTGCTCCATGGTAGAACATTTGCCTGGCAGACATAAAACCTTGGACTTCATCCACCCCACATAATAAATTTAAGTGTTTATATGCTAATATTTATGTAACTCTTCAGTAGCTTTCTTTATTATGCTTATATTACTTTTTAAATTTTAAAATGACTTTAATTTTTATAATGTGAAGCACATTGCACTTCCTGGCTGTCTTCCTCAACTCCGGTCACTAAGGGCTGAAATCTCTCTTTAACTAGAAAATTCCCCCAGGTTAGGCTCTCTGCCTGTCTATTCTTCCAGGATCCTATGGAGTCCTGTACAAAAGGGAAGAAGAAAAGCAATGCTTACTACATAGCTGAGCTATCAGGGCAGAAATTCCATTCCTCCCAGAAGACATGACAAAGCTTGAACAAAATGCAAACACATCACCACCAAATCCAGAAATGACCCAGGACTTCCCCCTCGAGTTTCTGCTAGGTTTTCATCCAGATCGGCAAAGCTAAGCAGATCAGGTTCCTTAAAGGGTCTCACTAAATCTGGAGACACATGGATAACTTCTTGACCTGTGCGTGTCCAGTTCACCTGTTACAGAAAACAGAATTCAGTGTTGGAGGAAATTCACCTAGAGTTCACCTGCCTGAATCTGTGAGCAATTACATGAGCCTGGATCACACTCTGTATTTAAGAAAAAACAACCATACACTTTTTAAAAAGTTAAAAATCCCAAGACTACCTTAGGCTCTGTGTTTAAAGTAAATGTTTCCACGTGTCTTTCTCTTTTGGAATAAAACAAGTTTGTCTAATCCTAGATATGAAAAGATACACTCCGAACTAGACTACTACTGGGGCGCCTTGGGCGCAGGAGCACTTTGATTTTCTCATATTCTACTAGTTTAGACTGTTTACAGTCTAAAAGAAAACAGTTGCTATGTTCTGTTTTTATAACAAAATCCTTGTGTTCATTTGTTTATTTGCAGTTTCTGTACCTACGAACTTCTAAGAGAACTTCAAGATAAAAACATCAAAGCGTTAAAACCACAGGACCCAGACAACCTGGAGGAAACCGGAGGCAGAGATGTACAGGGGTGATTAGAGTCAGATAAGCAAGGTCTTTGGCTTGAATTTCCCTGATCCAACTCCAAAACAACATATTAAAACAGTTCTCAACTAGGCAACGGGGCTAGAGAGTATGTGACTGCTTTGTTTTGTTTTTTAAAAGAGAGCCCATGGGTTAATCCAGTCCTGTAAAAACTTTGCCCAGGAGTTTATAATGTAGATCATTGTTGAAAGGACAAGAACGTGGCTGATAACAACATTGTAAAGTGCTGCCTTACAAGAGAGAAAAATTCTGTTCTATAATAATCTTCCAAGAAAATGCTTCAATGGTTATTGGATAAAAGCTTTTCTGAGGATCTACAGGCCTGAGGATAAAAGCTATAGCAAAAAGATATCATTCCACATAAAACAATTCTAACTTCCTATTGTTTTATGAGGTGTATTTATATAATTTTAAGCCTAGCAGGAGGCCCCGGGGGAGTAGGCACACGCTCTGTCCCACATTCGAAAGATCCAGGTCTGTATTTTTCTTGCTAAAGCATGGAGAAGAAATAGGGGAAGTTAAAAAAGTAAAGGGGGAAAGAAATCTCAGTGATCACTATTAAGAACACACACAGATGGTGAGAAAAATAAAATGTCCTCTGTCAGTGGATAGATGTGTATCTTTCCCATTCATTAGCTTCTGATATTTATTTATAGGTTATAGCCACGAGGTACGTGCAAGTTCATATTTCCTTTCGCAGAATGTTTTATCAGGTACACTGTTTGTCCACCTTGCCACACCCTTTCCGTGTCACACACGTATTCCTGCACTTTTCCATGTGCATTTCCATTTGCTGTTTTATAATGATGGAATTGCCAGGTGTGGTGGCACAAGCCTGCAATCCCAACACTCAGGGAGGCTGAGGCAGGAGGATCGCCACAAACTCCAGGCCAGCTTGGGACATAAAGTGAGTTCAACACCAGCCCAATCTGTATAGCTTGTTCTCTGCCTCAGAAGAGACAAGAGAGAGAGAGAGACAGAGACAGGGACAGACAAAGACAGAGCAACAGAGAGAGAGAAAAAGAGAGGGAACAACAGATACAAACGGAGACAGAGAAAACCAGCAGAATTACTGGACATTTTGATGACGGCCGATATTGGAAAATACAGACAGAGTGATACTTTAAAAGGATAATGTCAAGGTTAAGTGCACTGATTTCACATTTTTTAAATGTTTATTTCAGAACATTCCTTCTTGCAATTCAGTTTAATTGCTTCAGTTCTTAAAGAGCGGAGCACAGCTCTAATATTCAGGAGACCCTCTCCGTATTTGCTACTAGAAAAGTTTCTTTTCTTAGTCATAGAAAATATTAGAAACAGAAAGTATTGCTCAGGTTAACTGCTGGCTGCTAGTGTTAGGAGCAATGTGCAAGCTCCTATTTAATGAAGATATTAACCTTTGCCGCACACGCTGCCTGCGCTTGGTCACACGCCTATGTGTGTTTTACCCCACTTGTCTGTTTCAATCCTGGCCCGGTTTGAATCCCAAGATAGCTTCCCCCATCACAAAACATTCCCTCCCCCCAACTTGGCAGCTGGCAAATGCTCACAGAGAGCAAGATGATTTTTATGTTGGCCTAAGCAAAACATAATTAGGAAGACAAATCTGCTGCCACTCCTTCCTTATACACGGATACAAAAAAAGTCACTTACCACTTAGGAATCTATGTCAACTGCAGGCAAGTTTTGCATTTCTTAGAAACATTCAGCCCAAGAAGTGGCCCTGGACCACTCAGAGCGCAAGGAGTCCATGCTCTTCTGTAAAACAGACACATTACATGGCAGTCTCAGGACAAACTAAAGTGAAAACCAATTGCAAATGTTAAATGATGCCACGTGGCAGGTGATAGATGAGTGATAGCAGCAGGACATTAAATGTAACAATTGGGGTCATTGTTAGGGTGACCAGATCACTGCCACTTGCTCTTCGCAGGGTGAGTAATTGTGGAACTGGAGCCCACAGGGTCTAAAATCTGAAGGGGTCACGGCATTCACCTGACCTAAGCCTACCATGTTGATTTCATTTCTAATTACAAGCAGAACAATTGAAAATAGGAGGCAGAGATGGGCAGAAGTGATTATAGGCACCACCTACACATGGAGATAAATTTGATTTCCCCTCCAGAATATTGTTTCTCAGATGAAAACTCGATGTAGGAGTGGGAGAAAATATAAAAGGAAAATAGAAATTATCCATACTACCATCACTTAGAAATAATACCTATTCATTTTATGTTTTCCTTCCTTCTTTGGAAATACGTAGTGAAATTTGTGGCCTGTAAATATGAGGCTGTAAATAATTCTACAAACTCCGGCTTTGCACCCAGGAAAAAGATTGAGCTGCGCTCTGTTGATGAATGCATTTTGTGTTCATGTTAACTTCCTATGGCTTATGTTAAAAGGCATGACTTGCTTGGAAGATATTAATGCGAAGTTAAGATTGTTCTAAATACTCTCCAAATGAAGCAAAACAAGCAAAACCCTGGGGAGAAGAAGAATCCTCAAAGGAATGAAGAAAAAGCAGGTCCCACCCCTCCGAGTAAGTTTCTCTCTCTGAATTCCTTGAGAACTCTCTCAGGCTGACCAGACTGCCAACAGAAACGACGAGGTCTACAACTGCACTCAAGGGTCATCTGTCCACGACAGAGGGAATGGGGGTGCCGTCCCAGGACACTACGGACTTATCAGATGAACACATTCCCTTCTTCCCTGTGACAGTTTAGTCTCTCCTTCCCCAAGGTTCCTCACAGACCTGCACCATCAGTCCCTGGGCACTGGAGTGTCACAGGAACTTGGCGGCCACTTCTGCCTCTGTAGCGTCTCTCTCTCCACAGGCACAGGCAGCAATGTGGTGGCCGGGATTGCCATGCATGCCCTATGTGCAGCGATGTCCCTTTTCTGTCCTCATCTAAGGCCAGTCCAGGTGCACCTCGGGTCACCTCGAGTAGATGAGAAAAAATAAGCTGCAATAATGATAATGGGATGTGGTAAAGAAAAAAATAACACCACTGAAGACGCTGGCTTACTATTCGGATGATTTATGACACTTGCATTATTTTTTTCTACACCAGAGAAAGTGCTTAAGGATCCCTTCATTTTGTTTTCTTATCCAAAGTGACTGTATGACTCAATTTTGGAATTCAAATAAAATAGCTAATTTAATCATCATTTAATTTTTAAAGCTTTGTAAAAGTTTAAAAATCTTAAAAATTTTGTAACCTAATTTTTCCTAAAATAGTACTTATACGTATTTTAAAGTGTTAAATAATAACGCCTTTTGTGTTACCTGTTATGCTTGCATTTAAACCCTATTCCTATGGGATAATAGCCCATCGTGAAGACTCTGCTAAAAGAAATTTCTATGAAAGAAAAATGTAAAAGAGGCTTCTTTATTTCATCAAAATCAAGGAAAAGAAAGAAAAAGATATCAAGTGACAGAGGCCTTGTTTTGTCATATGGGAAACCATAGCCGTATTTCCTGTAATTATTATGGACCTGGGGATTTCTCTTAATGGCATAATAATTACATATCTGTGGGGAAAAAATCATTTTCTTCTCTCTGGGAAAGTCACTTGTCATTTCAGTAGTATTTTGTTGAAGTCAGGCAGCCCACAGCTTTGTGTCAGGAAGTAATCATGGCCCGCTCTGGTAGTCTGCAGTTCTTAGTGACACATGGATATCATGTGGTAATAAACGCTTTCTTAGTACATGAAAAAAAGTGTGCAGAAACTAGCTATTAATTTGGTACGGTGTCGCTTAGCTAATGTGGCCTGTTATTCCATTAATATTGTATCATTGTCTGACAAGGGGAAGAGCTAGGCTACGCTGTCTCATAAATTACTTTTGAAGAGAGTGAAAGAACGAGAAGGGGGGCTGCCCAGCCTTGCCCTGTTTATGCAAATCGGCAGAGCACTTACAGAGAGACTTGCCTCATTTGACGATCCGCCTGTGTGGACCCATGACCCCCACTCAGACTTAGGACCCGAATTTCAACTTAGGATGCAGGACTAGGGGTGGCAGTGCAGTCTTATGGTGGCTGCTCCAGCAGCGCAGTCCTGGGCTTCTCGGTTCTGTCACACGGAGCAGTGCTGCATGCCGCAGTCACGCGAATAAAAGCAGAGTCATCGAGCTGGAGTTTTCCTTGACCATTTCTTTGTTCTGAATATTGTAATGTACATACTGTATACAAGCCTTCATTGAGCAAGCAGTTTTGGCAGGAATGGAACTCCGCCCTTAAATGAGGATATCTATCTACCTACCTATATGTATGTATATGTAAATATACATACACACATGCATACATACATAGATCTATATACATATATATATGAAATTGGGAAGTCAAGTTTTATAATTTGCAGAGAATAAAGTATAAGAATAGATAATTCAGTATTTTTAAAGTGACCAAAATACATTTTCCGATGAAGGTTAAGGGTTTTTCAATGCACTTCCCCATGATTATAGACTATTTTAACTCTTTTCAAACACCTAAATTTAGAAAACTTTTATATAGGCTTGATTTGTCTCTGTTACACAGACTTCGTTGCTATGACAGCAACATGATACAATTATTTATTGCCATGACAATCTGCTGTAGGTTTTAAAAATATGTAATCTATTTTTATTAGTGTTGTCGATTGTGTAGGGAAAGGACACCACCGCTTCACCTAATCGGCAGAACCCCTGATGCGGAGAGCGAGTGGAGATGGCTTCTCTAGAGAGGCAGAGCCCGGAGCAGGCGGCGTCCCGGGCGCGCTGGTTGACACGCCGCACGTCCTCCCTGACAGCCGCGTCCTGGCCAGCCGTCTGGCTGCGGCCAGCCTTCTGCTAAGGGTGTGGGCTCTGTTGATGTCTCCCATGTGACCTCAACACTGCCACGCTGGGTAGAAGTCTGTGTCAAGAGGGAATAGAAGCTCGGAGCAGAATCTGCGTTTACAGCTGCACGGGCGAGGTCAGTGTGTCTTCACGCCAGGGCTAAGGGGCGCCACCCCGTTCTGGACAGACACGGTACTGAAGTTGTTGTAGGTGGATGGCGACAGCCAACCCCTAACTGCCCCAACACGCTGTGTGCTCCCTGCTGTCCTCTTGTCCTTTTCCACCTGCCAGTCTCGTAGAAAAAAATAATAGCAACAGGAATACTCTCGGTTCTCAGCGAGTGTTCTAAGAAAGGAACAGGATATTATTGGTATTTAAACCCACACTGGAGTCCTCAGCAACCAACCAGCTGGCAAAGTCAACGGGCAAGTTCTGCTTCCCTATATTAATGGGTACAATATTAATGGAATAACAGGCCACAAGGGAGCTTTGGTTTGGTTTTGTCTTTTTCTTTTCTGTAAATTGATAAGCAAAAGTGAGCCACCTCCCTGAAGCTGAAGTGTAGGGGACACGCTTAGTGTGTGTTGCGTGTCCCACCAAGTACTCAGCATTCCAAACTTATGGGCTGCTTACTGCGAATCCAAGAGCAAGATGTCACTGTTGTATCCATGCCTCC
>PVKN010006110.1:0-15729 GCA_004027915.1 Capromys pilorides
CTGCAAGGAAGCTCTGACCTTGTGTGTAAAAGACCCTCCTAGGTCCTCGTTTTGATCCGAGAAGTCATTATTTGTAATCCCAAAGTTACGTTATTGGAATCTCACCAACATAATTCCAATCTACCACTTCCCATGCAGCCCACGGCAAAAATAAAGACACTAAAACATATTTATAACTACTGGGGAGTCAAGGGGCTCTAAGTCCAGCCACAAAGATGGTTCTCTGGAACAAAGAGAGCGACCCAGGGCCTCACCTGATTTTATTCAGAAGAGGAGTGGCTTGAGGAGGAATAACTGAGAACTGTGGGAGGTGGGTGAGTACTGTGAGCTGAGCTAGGTGGGGGCCTCCATTTACCTCTGCCAAATGCAGCGAGGATATGCAGAGAGAGTAATCTGCATGATGCTATTCAGACTAATGTTTTGGGTAGCCAGTGCTTCAGCTTTGATGTAACCTTTCAAGCCCCAAGAAGTCATGGCCTCTGTCTCAAGGCTCATTCCCAGTTGGCAGCGCAGAGCATTCGCTCTTCATCCTGTCTCAACCCGGCTCACATTAAGGGGCAGCAGGCGTAGGTTACCAGTGGAACACGCATGCCACCTTCAAAGACTACCACCAGCACCTCAGCTAGAGCAATATATATTGGTGAAGGCCAATTGAAAGGATAAACAGAAGTCCTAGCAAGCTCTGTACATATCAATACGAGGAAATAGGGTCAGGCTCAGTCAAAATGGAGACAGTCGCTCCTCCTTCAGGGAGAGCTGGTCAGGCGGTCCTCCACACTTGTGTGTGTCCCAAAAGGTCCTGGGCACACATGCCCTGAGAGCCCTTGTGAACGATCCCAAGCTGGGCCAGTGGCTGTTCTTGTAATGCCTCAGGAAGGGGCAGCCTGGCACGAATGTCCAGCTGGGCACTATGCAAAGCTTCTGCATCCTCATCTTTCAGGTGGGACAGTGGTCCGTTACAGGTGACATGGGTAGCGGGCTTTGATGATGATGATGCTCTGCGCTGGCTTCTCCAGGTCTCTGAATGTGGACATGGAGTGGCTGTACGGGGCCGGTGAGAGCAGCAGCATGGAGGTGGACATCGGCTACATACCCCAGGTGAGCCCCCAGTGGGGTCCTGCCCAAGCCCCAGCTCTCCAGTGCATAGAGCACCCTTTAGGGTCTCTCAGAGCCCATCTTTGAGATGTCCCTTACCACTGACCTCTGGCCCAGATGGAGCTGGAAGCCACAGGCCCTTCCGTGCCCTCCGTGATCCTAGACCAGGATGGCAATATGATTGACAGTCGCCTGCCCTCAGAGGAGCCCCTCCAGTTTGTATTTGAGGAGATCAGGTGGCAACAGGAGCTGAGCTGGGAGGAGGCTGCCCGGCGCCTGGAGGTGGCCATGTACCCCTTCAAGAAGGTGAGGCCGAGCTGAGGGAGGGTGGGTACCAACACTGGAGCATGCACAGGGCTGGCAGGGTCACACAGGTGCTGCCCCTGTGCCATTATGACTGCATAGGAGGTGCCAGTTCAGCTACATTCATCACACACACACACATGTACATACCAACATGCACACACATGTGTACCTACATCATGCATGGACACAGACTCATATGTATACGTACACTCAGTCCCTAAAGAGAACCCCAGCCACAGAAAGTAGCTAACCTCTGTCTACCCCAGGTCACCTACCTGCCATTCATTGAGGCCTTTGACCGAGCCAAGGCCGAGAACAAGCTGGTGCACTCAATCTTGCTGTGGGGGGCCCTGGATGACCAGTCCTGCTGAGGTGAGGAAGATGGGCAATTGGTAAGGGGCAAAAGGGGGAGACTTCACACCAGTAGACACAGGAAGCTAGAGATGGACAGACCCCTGGGAGAACCAGAGCAGAGGGCTGGGGGATCTTGCACAAGGCTCAGAAGAAGGCACTGAGTGAAGAGAAGGGGGCCCTAGCAGACTGGTTCACACTCAGCCATTTTCAACTTGGTGACTTTGACCAAGTGTCTTCTGTTCTCTCGGCCTGTTCTCTCAGCAGTGGCGGGGAGTTAATATTTATACCTCGCAGAGCCATGAAAAGGGATGTGAAGTGACCTGGTGCCCTGTAAAGTGATAGCCACAAATATGAGAGACAATAGCAGCAGAGTCCGGGCTTGTGTTTCTTATTCAGAAAATTCATCAAACACCTGCTGGATGCAAAGTTCTTTGGGTGTCCAGCAGTGGGTTCAGAGATGAGTACAACAATGTCCCACCCTTATCCGACCTTCACATTCTGGGTACCTGGTATACTGGGCAGTAGGCTAGGCACTGCCATGCCCCAGAGTGGGACAGAGGCAGAGGTAGCACAAGTAAGTCCCATCACGGTGAGTAAAATGCAAGGCAAAGTCCTGTGTGGCGTGAGAGTTAGTAGCTGAGGGTCAGGGAAAGTTTCTTGGAGAAAGTGACATTTGAGCTGAGACTTTGAAGCTTGAGTAGGAGTTTGTTGCTCAGCAGGAAGAAGAGGGTTCTGGGTAGTCTGCATGCAGAGGCACCGAGTTCAGTGGATTTAAGAAGTTGACACTGTCTATAAGTCACTGGGCCGGGTAGAACCCCCGCTGGGCCAAGTCTCAGCCCAGGAAGCTGGTGTGTGATTTCAATCTTATTTCACCTGGAGCAGGAACCGCTCTGCAGCACATGAGTTTTTCCCAAAGCTAGATCGCTGCCAATTGGAAGCCCCTGTAAGACATGTGGGGTTCCTCACCTGCTGGGGCACCTCACCTTCTGGCATCGGCCTCTCCCTGAACAGGTTCAGGGCGGACTCTCCGGGAGACTGTCCTGGAAAGTTCGCCCATCCTCACCCTTCTCAATGAGAGCTTCATCAGCACCTGGTCCCTGGTGAAGGATCTGGAGGACCTGCAGGTGAGTGGGCAGGAACAGCCCCAAGGGGCTCCGGGGCAGTGCTGGGGGCCTAGGTACCAGCAGTATGTATGCTGACTGTCCCCACAGAGCAGCCAGGAGAACCCGTCCCACAGGCAGCTGGCCGGCCTGCACCTGGAGAAGTACACCTTCCCTGTGGAAATGATGATCTGCCTGCCCAACGGCACTGTGGTAGGCACTGTGGGGTATCGAGGGACACAGACAGCAGCTTCCCGGCTTGTCCACACTGATAGCTTAGGATTGCCACTGCAGGGGTTGGCTCACGCCCACTAGAAGCAGAACCCTGGGCCCACACTGAGGCAGGGTCAGTGTGACTCCGGGTGTAGCAGATTGCTTGGTGGACCAGAAAGCAGGCTTTCCTGGGACCGTTACAGCCAGCCTGGGTCGGCAGGCAGGAGAAGTGGGACCCTGTGGCAGGCAGAGAAGACAAGGTGGGAGAGTGGCCAGAGCCAGGCTTGGAGACTTCGCCTCTCCCACAGAGCCCTTTCCCAAACCTCACTCATGTCTTTTCATTGGGTCCTCACAACAGCTTTAAGAAATGGGTAATCAAAGGGGGGTTGGGGGTTATCATTGATGCCCATTTGTTTTGCATAAAAGGAAAGTGAGGCTCACTTTCTAGTTCCTTTCTCAAAGGATTCAGAGACATGGGCCTGCATGAGCCCCCAGGTCCTGCAGGGAAGCCAGCCCTGCTCTGTAAGCCTGAGGGGTGGTTGATGTGGGACTCAGGGCCACGTGTGGACGGTCTGCTGCCTCTGGCACTTAGGGTGGGAGCAGGGTAGGAGCAGGCACTGGGCCGGGTGGCTGAGGCACTCAGGGAGAGCTTGGGGAGGGGAAAGGCAGCGGGCAGGAGGCTTCTGCTGCTGTCCCAGGTGCAGAGGGCTGAACAATGGACCCTGGAAATGTGGAGAACCGGGGAGGAGGGGCAGCCGGGAGACCAGGCAGGGTGCAGGTATCCCTGGTTCCCGCCCAGTGGTGCCGGCACAGGCCGGGGCTCTGCAGGTAGACAGACATGATTGCCTGGAGTCTCTGCCCAGCGGGCTTCTCACTCAGCCTTGCTTGTTGCGCCACCCATTCCCTCACTCACTTGACCGCTTTCCAGGCAAACATTCTGGTTTCCGTATAGAAAGAAAAGCAGAGCTTTGCCCACAAGGCTGCCAGTGGCCCAGCCTTGGCTTCCTCAGGGAAGTAAAGGTGGATGGGGAAGAGGGCCCACCACATACTGGATGTTCATAGAAGCCAGTGTGGGGTTCAGAGATCACAGAGGCAGAGAGGAGAGGGGACATTTTGAGGAACAGGGGGAGGGGAAAAAGTGACACTGAAAGATGCTAGGTTTCTGCCTAACACATAGGACGAGGAGGACAGCCCTGTGACAGTAGGGGCAGAACAGCCCAGGCTGGGTCAGGTGCTGACAAATACCTCCCAGAGAGAGGACTGTGGAGGTCTGAGAGAGCTGCTTCTCCCCAGAGACCAAGCCTAGGGCCTCCAGGCTCCACTCACCCAGCCCCTCTCTCAGGTCCACCACATCAATGCCAACTACTTTCTGGACATCACCTCCATGAAGCCTGAGGAAATTGAAGACAACGTCTTCAGCTTCTCATCCACCTTTGAAGACCCATCCACAGCCACCTACATGCAGTTCCTGAAGGAGGGACTCCGCCGTGGCCTACCCCTCCTTGAGTCCTAATGTGTCTCCAGGCCAACTGGGAGCAGGGCCTGGTGATCCTCAGCCATCTCACACTGGAGAAGCCCCAACCCCTCTTCACCCTAAGCTGCCTCACAGGGTCCAAGGTCAACTGAAGGTGGCCACCCAGCTCTGCCTTGGTGATTGAGGGGTAGACAGAAGGGGCTTGGACTGACGGGGGGTGAACCATGAGCTCTGTGACCCCCAAGTCCCTCTCTCCTCAGCTGGCTCCAGAAGCTACTCAAGATCTGATTTTTACTCTTTCTAGAAGGAAACATAAAAGAGGCGCAGCCAGGGGGCCCAAGGGCCCAGCAGCTCTTCTGTTTACACAGAGCTGTTCTTGCTAGCCATACCCCAGCTGCCCTCCTGTGTCTGAAGTCCCTACCCATGTCCAGTCTCAGTGAGTGACAGCCTTCTGGAACTTGTGTGCAGAACCCCCTGCCAATTCAGGAGCACAGCACCATAGCTGCTCCCAGAAGCCTTGGTGGGCCTTGTGCCAGCCCTCAAACCTGTATGGGGAGCGGGGGTTGGGACATTTCCTGGGAAGTAGGACTCTGCCATTAGGAAGGACTCACTGAGTGGCCCTGAGGCCCAGGGTCAAGGTACTCCTACCACCTACCTTAGCAGAGGTCATAGCCAGACTGTAGTATCCAGGGTGTCCTAAAGCCTCCTTCTCCTCCATCCCTGATTCCATGGAAGTACAGTCCAGCCAAAGAACAGCCTGCACCAGAGCCAGCATTACCCCCGCCACCAGGGGCACTCCAGACCAGCTTGTCTACCATGGGACACTTGCCAACTGTCCTTGGCCACTCTTGGAGCCTTCATCTGGGTCCTAAGCCACTGACCATGGCCAGTCTCTTTTTTATACATTCAGAAAAGTGTTTATGTGAACTTTCTCACAGTTTATAGGTATTTTTTTATAACCACAGTGCTGAGGAGAAAGAAGAGAGCAACGTCTCCCCGAGCAGCAGCCCCATGATGGCTGGATCTGAAATCCTAGATGGATCTAGCTGGATGCCTTTGCAGTTGCACGTATGGGAAGCGGTATTCGCTCTTCCATCTCCTCTTTTAGATTTTTAAAGATAGTCTCCAGGGAATGAGTGTATCCTACCCCCAGCCCCATTCTGTCCACATAGGCCCAGAAGGTATATCGGGGCTTTTCCAATGAAGGCCTTGGAGTCAGCCTGTCCTCCACATGCCTGACTCTTCCCATCCCCTCATCCCATTTTAAACCTGAGGGAGGAAAGGGCAGACCTGTCCCTGCATCTGCTGAGTTCCCTGCACTGCCCTAGGTGTCCCCAGGTGGAGCCTGCCTCGGCCAGTCCTGTTCCTCATTGGGTACTAGATACAATAACAATAGCAGCAGGTTACCAAGAGCCTTCGGTGTCTGAGGCATTTTACTAAAACTGCATGTTGTTTCTCGTTTAATCCCCACAACAAATGTCCCATTTTGCAAATGATGGAGTTTTAGGGAAGCAAAGTGACCAAGGTCACTCAGTGCCGGAGATGAGATTCAAACCCACCTATAACTGTGTCTTGATTTGAGGGTGTTTTATTTGCGCCACAGCTCCACCTCTCTCTTTGCATGTTTTTGCTGAGGTGGAAATCATGCCTCATTCCCCTCTGAGCTCCACACGGCCTGAGGCTTTGAGCTCAGCCATGTTCTTTGTGTCCTAGGAGATGGCACTGCCTGCCCCTTCCAGGCAAGGAGGCTACCTGAGTGTCTCAGTACCTCTGCCCCTCAGCCTGGAGCCTCCAGCCTCAGCTGAGCCTCTCCCCTCCTTTCCGCTGCTCCTGGGGAGCTGACTCGATATCAGTCAATCCTGGGCTTTTGGAATCTTCTTCATCTGATGCCTCTGTCCATTCCCAGCCAGGGAAGGGTCCTCAGCCAGACTCTTGTCACCTCTCTGCCACTTCCCTCCCCTGACGCTTGACATGTCCTATAATAAAATTGGAGAGACGAGGGCAGCTCTCAGTGTTTTTCCTTTGAACAGTATGATCAGTTCGTCCCTTCCTTGACCTGACTTCCTACCCTTTTATGCCTGGCTTGGCAGTTGGGCAGAGGAATGTGGCAAGGGCAGATTTGTGCTAGGGCATCTTCAGGGTCTATGTTGTTACTATAGGACTTGAGTGACTTGCCTAATATAAGTTTGTGACAGGCCAAGTAGTAGAATTTATCCTTTTGAGAATCTGCTGCTTTGTGTCTAGAAAGATCCAAAAGTGAAACCCATTGCCTTAGAAGCAGGGCTTGAGAGAAGTATTGGGTGATCTTTGAGAAGGGCACTTTAGGACAAAAGTGTGAGAGTGTTGAAGCAAAAGAGGAAAAGAAAAAAACACTGAGCAGGGACTGAGTCTCAAAGCCTAGCACTGACCTGATCCACAAGGAAGGGCTCTGGGGCATAAACTACACTACAGTCAGGCCAGCCTTTTGTACCTTACATTGGTCAATGCTTTGGGGAAGTAGAGAAAATTCCCAGGGTAGGAGGCACCATTCTTTTTGTTGCAAGGGGCCTTGAATGGGACATCAAAACAACATCTATCCCCAGAAGAGTAGATTTGCATGTTTTTCTATTGCCCAGGAGGGGGAAGTTAGGACTAAAGCAGTTTGCCATCCCAGAGAGCTAGACTTGGACGTCAGTCCTCATCGTTTGAAAACCCCAGGGCTCCAGATGGATGACTTGACCTCTAGCTCTCTGGCTAAAACCAGTTAGCTAATTAGTGGGACCCAGCGTGAAATGAAAATATAATGAGAAGCTGAGGCAGGAGGATTGGTGCGAGTTCAAGACCAGCCTGGGCTACAAAAGTAAGGTCAAGGCCAGCCTGAACTGCATAACAAGATTCTGTCTCAAAAAGACCAGAAAAAAAAAGAAAAGAAAAGAAAGTACTGACCTGATCCACACATTGAAAGTACAGTGTTTTAAAGATAATAGTGTTTTTGGTCAATTCTGGGCCACACATATGATAGTGGTTCCCTAAGGTTATAATGGAGCTAAAAATTTATCTCCTAGTACTTTCACTGTACCTTTTCTATTTAGATGTACAAATACTTAGCATTGTTATAATTGCCTACAATATTTGGTACCATGCTGTACAGGCTTGTAATCTGGAGCAATAGATGGCTAATAGGTTATGCAGTCTAAGTCTGCATGACTACACTCTGTAATGTTCATACAACAGTATCAGCTGCGGATGCATTTCTCAGAGTGTATTGTTGTTATGAGGCTGCATGACTATAAAGAGGGTAACAGCATGGCAGTAAACCAAGTGCAGGATTCTGGGTGTGGGGGCTGTTGTGACTACACAGACTGTTCTATGTGAGGCCAGCAGTCCCTGGCAGATAAGGACTGCAGCCTGGGAGCCAGACAAGCCATGTGCTGAGAGCAAAGGAAGAAATGTGGCCTAGAAATGCCATGGAGACAGGACGGCTAAAGTTTGAGCACAGAGTAGAAGGAATGTGGATCATCCCCCCAGTGCCATCTAGCCCTTTAATCAGCAAACTGAATATACCATGGGGGAGGGGGGGCGTGGCGGACAGATAAAGGCTAAAATAGGAGAAGCTACTAAGCGCTGGAGTGTATGAGTCAAACTCTCTCTTGCTGGAGGAAGACTTAAGAACTAGGAAGAGACAGACAGGCAAGATAAACGAAGAGTGGTCAGTACATATTTGCATAGAACTGAGAACAGCACCCCTATTTTATGGCTGAGCAGCAATACAAGCTTCGGCTTCCGAGTGAGCAACAATGAAGCATAGATAGCGGCGTGATGAGACTAATCAGGGCTCAGGGATCTCCAGGCTTCTTCAGTCCTCTTTTTCCAAGCAAGCCGACATCTACGGGGGCGTGGTATCGATGGAGGGTGTGTCCTTACGCCCCGCCCTTTCGCTGGATCCGCCTCCCACAGGTGCTCAGTGCGCAGCTGCAGACGGTCGCTTCCGGTGGGGGCGGGTCAGCGGAAGTGAGGGCGGCGGAGGCTGGGCGGTCCGTTGTGGTAGGAGGGGCCGTGAGGTGAAGGAGTCCGGGATCTAGAGCCTGAGGTGAGAAAGGTCGAAGGGCTTGCCGGTAGGCGGGAGCGCAGTTTTCGCGTCCGGCCATGGCCATACGCTGAGCTCGTCGCGCAGCGCTTCGCAGAGCCTGCGGCCCCTGTCCCCGCGCAAGTTGAGGGAGCCCCCGTGGTCATCATAATTTGGCAAGGGAAAGAGTCGCGGGATAGCTGTCCGCCAGAGTCACCGAGCAAGTAGGGACCGAGACACACTAGACGTTTCTCACAGTGGCCGCGCTCCGCGACAGGTTACCCTGCGTCTCTTCGCTGAGACCGACCTTAGCCCGGGGGCTCCCGCGCATCCCGCCGCGGGGCCTGTGGGCGCAAAAGGCCGCTGGCAGGCGGCAGGGACTTGGCCGACCTTGGCCTGGGTGTGGACAGCGACCAGGAGTGGGGTCGCCAAGAGGCTCTGTCCCGCGCGAGGCTGCAGGGCCCCTCGCGGGGACTGTGGCGCACGGCATGCGCAGACGCCGCCCGCTGGTGCACTGGGAAAGTTTCGCAGAGCGCCGCGGCCTCGTGGGGCGCCCGGGCTCGGTGCCGCGGAGCCGAGGTCCCGCTCCGGAGCAGCTCGCGTCTAGCTTGGGAGACCGTGCGTGACGCGCCTAACTACCATGGCAGAGGGAGCCGGGGCAGCCCCCGAGCTGCTGAGAGGACCAGGAGCCCCTCCTACGGTGACACGTGGGGCGGGCTCTGAGCCAAGTTGTATTCGTTTCTTCCTGAATTCCACGGATGTCAAGCGCGCAAGCAGGCGCGCGGGGGGAGGGGGTAGTCTCAGGCCTGCACAGTTCCATCACGCGTTACCGAGTTTCTGTTTTGAGCGGCCTCAAAGGGGAGGTAATGGGCTGAGGGTGAAGAGGAGAGGACTGGACCTTGTCGCAGGGTGGGGAGGGTGGCGCTTGAACAGAGCTCTGATGGGGAATGCAGAATGAGCTTTGGGCACGGGCACCAGTGTTTCCAGCAGAGGCAGTAGTAGAACAGGGACTTGGAAGTGCTGTGTTGAGGGTTGGTGGGAGGACAGCGTGGCCAGAGGGCAGAGGGCAAAAGAGGAGGCGGTGTGAATGTGAAGCTAGATCATAGGCCTCATCACTTGCCAGGAGCTTGGGCTAGAGAGGGCAGGGAGGCCAGATTTTATCCTATTGGCCCTTACAAGCCAGTTTTAAATACGGGAGCAATATGATTAGCAGTGTGTTTTGGAAAGATATCTTTGGCAGTCCTCAAAGGATTAGGTCCAGCCCAGTCTTTGAGGGGAAGCAGAGAGTAAGTGGCATAACATCGCTGTTAAGTGAACGTCTCATAGGCACTGACATTCAGCACAGAGCCTGGCACACTGGGGGACTTTGATAAACGGCTTGTAGTGAATTACAAAGATGGACCAGGGTGCTTTATTTATAGTAGGACCACTGAGTGGCCTTAAATGAATCTCCATCTTTCAGTTTTTCATAAAATGACTCCACATCTCCCAAGGTAAAAGAGGACTCCAAAGGAGGTCGAAAGGAGGTCCCTAGAGAGCTGTCAGTCCTGGCTCAGGCTGCCCAGTGACTTTTCAACCAGCATTACTTGCCTGCCTGAGCCGGTCACACAGTCCACCTCTACCTGCTTTTACAGCCTTGCAGATCCCTCTGCTTCCTATGCTGCACCTGTGCTCATGCTGTTTTCTTACCTTCCTGCTCCCTCTGAACTCACCATGGGACCAGGGCATTAAATTTACCTGGCCAGCTGCCTAGTGTGCCTTATTCTCACCCTTCCTTAGGATAAAGTGTCCCGGTCCTGCCTCTGCTGGACTGTGAGTTCCTTGAAAGCATGACTGTCTTACTCCTTTCATAACTCTATGGCACCTAGCACAAGACCTGACATTAAAGTATTGTTAGGTTTTGAGGAACAAGAGTATACAAAAGCTCAGTGACTGTATTTCCTCACCATGCAAGGTTAGCAATAAAGGGTGCAGTCAGGACTGGCTCCACCCACATGTGTCATATTTAAAATTTTGGTAAGCACTTTCAAATACCTCGTTTCACAGACCCTTAAGGCAACCTAGAGTGGCAGCTTTTCCTGTCTCCTTTTTATAGGTGGAGAGACCAACATTCAGAAAGATTATATGATGCTTGACTATGGCCATAGAAGCCAGTGGATGGCTAAGCCAGGGGAAAGAGAAAATGGGAGGGGAATTAGCTTGTGTAGCCCAGTAGACTGAGTTGGTATGAGCTGTCTATTGATTCTTACCCCTTGTCAGATCCAGCACTGCTATGCTAGGCTGGGTGGCAAATACTGTGCTTTTGTGTGTCATCTTCAAGATGGAATACTGGGCTTAGCTGGGCATGGTGGCACACGCCTGTAATCCCAGCACTTGGGAGGCTGAGGCAGGAGGATCAGTGCAAGTTTGAGACCAGCCTGGGCTACAAAAGTGTGCTCAAGGTCAGCCTGAACTGCATAGTGAGACCCTGTCTCAAAAGGACAAAAAAAAAAAAGATGGACTACTCGGCTTGAATGGTGCCTTCAGTATGGTTCTCCCATGGACTTTGTAGCTACCTCCCCTATCCTTCTCCCTTTCTTTTGCAATACTGGGGAGGAACCTGAGTATTCACACTAGGCTACATCACCAGCCCTTTTTTTATAGTTTATTTTGAGAAAGAGTCTCAGTAAATTGCCAAAAATGAGCAATAACTTGTAATCCTTCTGCCTCAGCTTCTTACGGTGCTGAGATTATAGCCATGTACTTTTGTGCATTGCTTGTTTAAGTTTTGCCTCAGGAAACCTTAGATCCCCAGAAGTCTGATCCTTCTGAGACAGCTTACCCAGCAAATGTAGAAAGAACATAACCCAGGTAGGTCGGTATGGAGGGCAGCCTTTTAGACTGGTTTCCTCCCCTATAAAACATCAGAGGTGTCAGTTGTCTCCAGGGGCTGGTTTTGTGGGTTTGTGTGTTGGTTGCTAAGTCCCCAATGTGGGGCTTGTTTCACAGGAATTAAAATCTGGTGTTCCTCAAGATGGCCTGATATGAAAAAGTCACACGTGCAGCCTCTTCCAGGTGTCCTGAGGCTGCCTTGTCCTTCAAGTGCAGGAGCTGGTTGAAGTATCAGGAATGGAAGCCAATGTGGTAAGGGGTATTCCCGGGGCTGGGATAAGGAATATGGGATCATTGAGCAATGGGCCTGTTGGAGTGCTTGCTGTACAAGGCTCTGAGACTCCAGTTCATTCTTATGTTCCTCTGGAACCCTGGAATTGGATCAAGACTAGCCTTCCACCTCCTATCCCAGGAAGAACCCACTGTGATCTTGGAGTCCTTTCAGAAGTCAGTGTTTTTACCTTTTGTACAGAGGGATCCCCAGTGGTCCCTATAAGCAGTTAACTGCTAGCCTTTCACTGGGCCCTCCCTGGAGTGACTACCTTAGCAGCAGCAGGTGAAGGCTGGCACCTGGAGAACCTGCTCTCACTGATAATGTATTTATTTATTTATTTATTTATTTATTTATTCCCAGAGGGACCCTGCCCCTGGGAATGAGGAATTTATTTTCCTTGATGAAGAGGAGAGCACAAAAACAGTAGTTGGGCTACTGTTATTGTCTCTGAAGATGTGGCTGTCTCTGTCATTTTGCCCTAGACCATCCCAATCTGGCAAAACAAGCCGTATGGATCTGCTCGAAGTGTAGTGAGAAGAATTGGGACCAACCTACCCCTGAAACCGTGTCCCCGGGCATCCTTTGAGGTGAGTGGGCTGGAAAGGCAAAGAAAGTAGAGACCCAAGAGTGTGTGAAGATTGTGCTGCTTCTCTGCCTTAGACTTAAGCTCTGTCCATTGCCAGTGCAGCCTGCTTCCCTGGTCACTTTTGTTTTGTCAAGAAGTATTTACTGAGTGCTTATAATAGGTCCTGGCCACCGGGCTTTCCTGGTTGCACATAAGGCTGTGAACACAACAGTCAGACTTCCAGTTTGCTCATAAATTAATAATCTTGTATCTCAACTTTGTTTTTTTCTGTTAAGTGGCTCTACTCTGAGATACTTGCCTGTAATCTGGCAGGTCCCTACATAGACACAGAGTGCTATGACTCTTGAGTTGAATTCTGCTTTTTTTCTTTCTTTTTTAATGTATTTAGTACAGGGTCTATTGGATCTCACTACGTAGATCAGACTCACAGTGATTCTCCTGTTCTCATTCTCCCTACCGCTGGGATTACAGGCATAAGCCACCCCAGCCACCAGGCCCAGTCCCATACTGGAGATTGAACCCCTGAATTCTGCTTTTCTTGATAACCCTATGACTTGGCCACTTAGCTACTAATTTTAGTATTTCTCTGAGTCCTCAAGCCCCCTTTTTATTTTTCTTTTTTTTTTTTGAGACAGGGTCTCACTATCCCCCTTTTTCTTTCTAGCCAAATATGACCACTCCTTTACTGAGCTATTTCAGAATACTTCCGGGTCCAAGAAGCAGAGATTCTTGCCTGGTCCAACTCTGTGAGACCTACTTCTGTAGTAGAAAACTATGTAGCTGCCCAGCTGCCTTTCTGTAGGAACTTGTGGTGAGGCATCAGCTCCAGGTTAAATGATTAGGGTGTACTGAGTTTGGGCAGCTGGGACATAAAATACTTGCACTTTTTGCCTAAACAAAAGAGACAAATATATGTATGAAAAGACATCGGCCCAGCAGGGCTGGGGACATAGCTCAGTAGAGTAAGCACTTGCCTGGCAAGCACAAGGTCCTGAGTTCAATCCCCAGTAACAGATTGGCCCAGGTAGAAGGAGCTGAGTTTGTGTATATGAGGCTAACTAATAAATTTTTAAGGGACTTGATCTGGAGGTTGAAGTGGTGTTAGGTTGATATTAGAGTCAGGAATGGGGCCAAAGATGTGTCTCAGTGGGGGACTGTCCCATGACCCAGATTGCCATCTACTCGGAATGGCGTAACAGGCATGGGCCAGTTGGGGTTCTAGCTGCCTCAGAAGGATCAGAAACAAAGGAAGATACAGCTAGGTATGACTGACTCCATGGAATTTGCCCCTACACGTAACTATGCACTGTCCAGGCCAGTCTGTTAGCCAGATGCTTATGAAATTCTGTATCATTTCTAATTTTTTATTACTTTTTAAAATTCTCTTTAAAAATAAAATAAAATGAATAGACAGTGAAGAACACAAACTTTCTCAGAGCAGTAGTTTGTGTAGCTGACATTTACTAATCACATACTGTGTATCAGACACTGTGCTAGGTACTTAACTGTTTTAACTCATTTAATTTATAAGAGCAGTAGAAAAGTCAGCTAATCCAGGGAAACTTCCCTGAAATAGCCCATTTTAACAGTAACTCTTGGGTCAGTGGATATCCTCCTCTGTGTAATTGTGAGTTATCATTCAACTCCTGTGGGTCCTAGGTTCTCTAACCCCTGACACACCTCCCAATCTGTAGCAATAACATGTGCATTTAACTCAGGTGTAAATGTGTGTATTGTTTTATTAACTATCCCTAGGTTTTTGTTGTAAGTATTTTATAAAATCTTAACAATTTTTAAAATTTTTACTATATGTTAAACTGGAGAATAAAAATGGAAAATAAATTACCTATAATCACAGTCCTGACAGTTCATGCAGTTCCTGTTTTTCTAGATAAATTTTTTTGTACTTTGTTTTAATCACAGTCTCAGCATATGATTGACTCCTAATTTTATTTATTATGGTATCATGTACTTAGTTGTTCTGTTCTTTGATGGTGATTCTTTGAGGTGAGGAACTGTTTTAAGAAATCCCACTGGGGAGATAGCTCAGAGGCTTAAGCACCTGCCAGGCAAGCCCAAGGTCCTGAGTTCCATTTTGGTACAAAAAGAAAGAAAAATTAATTAATTAATAAGTCCCATTGTGATTGCTTTTATATAATTAATAATTTATTGTTATATAAATCTATTCGGGATGTGGTGGCACACATCTGTAATCCCAGCACTCAGGAGGCTGAGGCAGGAGAATTTCTGCAAGTTCGAGGCCAGCCTAAACTACATATGGAGACCCTGTCTCAAAAATAAATAAATAAAAATAAATCTACGTATTATCACTAGGCTTCCTTAAAACAACAGTGCTGTAACAATGTAGATTTCAATTAGTTATAGGGTTTAGTCCTAAGCATCAAAAAACAAACCAACCAGTTAACAATAAGGGTTTAAGAGTTCGCCAGGAAAGTTTTTTGTTGGTATAAGAAGTTATTGATGACCTGTATTCTCATAACCAAAGGGAAAAAATAATAAAAAGTTATTAAAAGGTAACTCAGGGCCAGGGAGATAGCTCAGTAGAATAAGCACCTGCCTGGCAAGTGCAGGGTCCTGAGTTCAATCCCAGGTGCCACAAAAAAATAAAAATTAAAAAAAAAGGTAACTCAGACCAGTTCCAGAAGACTCTCAGTAAATATGGAATTTTGCTTCTTCACAGACCCTGCCAAACATCTCTGACCTGTGTTTGAGAGATGTGCCCCCAGTCCCTACTCTGGCTGACATTGCCTGGATTGCTGCAGATGAAGAGGAGACATATGCCCGGGTCAGGTAGTTAAGGCAGTAGCTAGTTTATTAGCGGGTAAGATAGAAAACTTCCTAACCAAGCAGCAAGGAAGGTGATTGTGTGAGGCTGAAGGGAATTGGAATGAGAACTGTAGACTAGGGGGAAGGAGGGGCTGGCAAACAGCCTGGTCTCTGTGATGGACATACCATCTTTCTCTGGCTTAGAAGTGACACACGCCCCCTGAGGCATACCTGGAAGCCCAGCCCTCTGATTGTCATGCAGCGCAATGCCTCAGTGCCCAACCTGCGTGGATCTGAAGAAAGGCTTCTTGCCCTAAAGAAGCCAGCCTTGCCAGCCTTAAGCCGTACCACCGAGCTGCAGGATGAGCTGAGCCACTTGCGCAGCCAGATTGCCAAGATAGTGGCAGCTGATGCAGGTAGGATGCCCTTTTATCCCTGGCTTTTGAACAGGATAGATAAGGGAAATGGTGGTGCTTGATTCAGAGAGACTTGGGTCCAGGGCTCAGGGTGTCCTGAGACCCAGCTGACCTGTAATGTTCTTGGATAATTTCATTTTGGTTTAGCCAAGAACAAATCTTCACTTAACCTGTCTCCCCAGGCAGATTCCTTCCCTTAGTCACAAAG
>PVKN010006110.1:15829-29317 GCA_004027915.1 Capromys pilorides
TATAACACTTTCTTTTTCTTTTTCTTTTTTTTTTTTTTTTTTTTAATTTTATTTATTTATTAATTTGTTTGCTTGTTGTGTTTGTTTGTTTGTTTATTTATTCATTTTTTTTGTGGCTGGCTCAGCCTGCCCTGGTGGTGGCGCTGGCGCAGCATGTGGTGCCGGGGATCGAACTGCAGTCCCCGCAGTTGCCTGAGCCCTCCCAAGCAGGCGCTTTAGACCACTGAACCATCTCGCCGGCCCTAACACTTTCTTTTTCAATAGAAGCCTTTCTCACCACTACCACCACAAGACATATCTTTTTCAAGTATTTCCCTTTCCTTGTCCTTTCTACCAGAGATCACCTCTGCCCTGCAACTTCCTGCTTAGATTAAAGCAGAACCACTAGAAATGGTTAAGAGCCTGCCTTGAACAGAGGCAGCCAACAGATGGATCTCTCCCAACATGCTCAATACCTCAAAATCGTAGCTCCCAAGCCTTATCAGTTGGTAGAGCATAAATGTCCTAGTGTTCTCTTTGAAATTATCACTTTTTTTGGTTCTGGTGTGTTTTGTTTTTCGGAACAGGGGATCAAACTTGGAACCTTGTGCTTGTGAGGGAGGCAACTATGCCATTGAGCTATGTCCCTGGCCCTGAAATCATCATGTTCTTAATTCCCTGATGTGGAAGTTAATTGCACTTAAATTTTCCTTTTCTATTTCTTGGCTATTTTCTTCTTTCCTTTTTTTTTTTTTTTTTTTTTTTTTTGTCATCCCAAGAGAAAAACAGGGGGCCGGCGAGATGGTTCAGTGGTCTAAAGCGCCTGCTTAGGAAAGCTCAGGCAAATGCAGGGACTGCGGTTCGATCCCCGGCACCACATGCTGCGCCAGCCCCACCACCAGGGCAGGCTGAGCCAGCCATAAATAAATAAAAAAAGAAAGAAACAAACAAATAAATAAATAAATAAAAAAGTTTAAAAAAAAAAAAAAGAGAAAAATAGAAGCAGTTTACATAAACTCCAGAATGTTTCTTAGAAATTGTAGAAACTCTCCATAAAAATTTGGGAAACTAGGAGGGCCTCAACATCTTAGTTTTGCTCAAAACATTTCTAGATCATAGATGGCAAGATCCAGAGACTTAAAAGTGGTGTCTCAAGAGAAAAGGACAAATGTAGGACTTGCCTCTATCACTGTTGCTTGCTTAAAACAGGGCTGTCACTCCGTAGCCCACTGTGAAATAGTAGCTTTTAGGAGCCACAACCTGAATGGGATGGCTTTCCGGAAACATGGAAAAACCCAGCGCTCTATCTTGATGGGCACCTGACTGGGAAAGATAGGAGAGGGACTACACAGACTAGAGACACCATCCTAGGTGCTCCCAGAATGTCATGTGATCAGGCCAGGAAATGAGTGTGTTCTGTAGGCTTGTGGGGAGAAGGTATCACTGCTAAACTCTAGCCCCATCCATGCCTGTTGTTTTCTCTTTCAGCTTCGACTTCATTAACGCCAGATTTCTTATCTCCAGGAAGTTCAAATGTCTCTTCTCCCTTACCTTGTTTTGGATCCTCATTCCACTCTACAACTTCCTTTGTCATTAGTGACATCACCGAGGAGACTGAGGTAGAGGTCCCTGAGCTTCCATCAGTCCCCCTGCTTTGTTCTGCCAGCCCTGAATGTTGTAAATCAGAACACAAAGCTACCTGCAGCTCGTCAGAAGAGGATGACTGCATCTCTCTGTCCAAGGCCAGCAGCTTTGCAGATATGATGGGTATCCTGAAAGACTTTCACCGGATAAAACAGAGCCAAGATCTGTAAGTACTGACAAGGAGCTCTCGTGATTTAAGTTACCCATGTCCAATGATCTAGCAAATTTAGTAAATTCCCAAGAGTTCATGAGTTTGCCAGCTACCTGCTTACTAGAGCCTGTGCCCCCCAACTTGAACAACATTTTACATTTATTAGGTTTAATCACCCAAGCCAAGACTGGTGGAGATTTTACAAGAAGACTGATCCATTCCAACTTACATCTCCGGTGGTTTTGGTGGAGGGAGAATTTCATAAGGTGGTCCATAATGCAAAACCTCACAAATTCAGAGATTTGAGGACAAAGTTTTTGAAATTCATAAGTAGTTCTTTAACCTGGCTGCCCTTCAGAATTGCTCACATTTGTTAAAAGTATATCTTAAGGGGCTGGGGAGATAGCTCAGCAGCATAAGCACAAGTTCAATCTCTGGTACCACCAAAAAAAAAAAAAAAAAATTAAACAGTCCCCAGGGAATAGAGTTTTAACAGTTTATATTGAACTATGAGGGAGGGGCCGGCGAGATGGTTCAGTGGTCTAAAGCGCCTGCTTAGGAGGGCTCAGGCAACTGCGGGGACTTCGGTTCGATCCCTGGCACCACATGCTGCGCCAGCGCCACCACCAGGACAGGCTGAGCCAGCCACAAAATGAATAAAGAAAGAAACTAACAAACACAACAAGCAAACAAATAAATAAATAAATAAAATTTAAAGAAAAAAAAAGAACTATGAGGGAATTTGGGGAGGGAGGCCTGCAACTAAAGCAAGAAACTCATCTAACAGGAAAGCCCTGCAGTGTCTCTCCAACTATGGTCTGAGCACCTTCCTTGCGGCTTACCAAGGAGGCTTATTCAAATATAGATCCCTGCGCATTTCAGCTTAAGATCCGGGTTTTAATAGCCAGCACTAATTGGTGCAGCTATATTTTTTAATGCAGGTAAAGCTGTTGGAGGGCTTAGAGGTAAGATCTAGCTCCAGAATTGATGAAGTTCCTATTGAAGGGAAGATGATAATGTACAATGATTCAGTTTGACTTTCAGACCTTACTATCCTCTGAAAACTAGACAAGGAGCAGCATCTTACTGCCTCCCGCTGGTTATCCTTTAGGTAAATTACATGTACGTTCTCTAGCCCAAACCAGGTTACTCATACTGACCTTGCACTCCCAAATTCAGCTACTGCTGCTATTGCTCTGCCATGAGCATATTCTGGTGACAATGTTTTACAGATCGAGTCTCAGATTTCTCTTACTTGCCTGTTGAACCAAGCTGTGTCCAAGATCCCTCCTCCCTCCACTTGTAGTGTGAGATCTATTTTCCCTTATAAGACAGAAGTGGTGACAATGACTAAAAATGGTAACAGCCCAGAGAACAAAAGTTCAAACATGTTAGTAGACCCAGGACAATTCCTTGATTCTATTTTCAAGGTTTAATAGTCAGTCTGGGCCCGCTTACTGTCTAAAAAGCAGTAATGGCGAGCCTGTGGCATGCGTGCCACAGTAGAATGGCCAAGAGTCATTAGTCTCTTCCCCTGCAAATGCTATAGCAAAGTGCTAAGAGACTCAGAAAGTGGGAACCAAAGTGTAGCTACTACAGGCCAGCTCCAATAAACTGATCGTCCTTTGTTTAGGCCACACTTTATGGACACTGGAAGCTGTAGTAAAACATTCTAGTTAGGAGGTCTGGAACCAGCTATCTTGGTTTTAAAGTCTGGATTCACATCTTAGTTTACTTGGTGAGTGGCTAGTAACTCTGGGCAAACTCGATGTCTTTTTGTGGTTCATTTAGCTATCAGTAAGAGGGTCTACTGTAATACCTACCTCAAAAGATGGTTGTGAGGAATCAGTGACAGTGTGTGCACAGACACAGTGCTGCCTGGCCCAAGCAGGTACTTCCTAAATCAAAGCTGTTGTTTTGTCTCCAGGACCCGGAGTTTAATGAAGGAAGAAGACCCTGCTGTGCTTATTTCTGAAGTCCTAAGAAGGAAGTTTGCTCTGAAGGAAGAAGATATCAGTAGAAAAGGAAACTGATAGCACTCCACCCTGCAAACAGTCTCATGCTCCTGGAATTTCAATAGCTGCCTTCCTCACCGCAGATGTTTCTGCCTCTCAGTTAGGAATCTTCTGCAACAGTCGTGCTGACAAGCTAGAGCTCGGAAAGAGAAGAGCTGGATTATGCGTTTCCATACTTCAAACCTTAGCAGATGCTAAGGCCTGTGGTTTGAGCTGAGACATCTGGTGCAGGTAATTGTATAGAGTGGCTTACTTTATGGAGTAAGATAGGTATTTCTTATATTCTCTTGCTCCTATGTGAAAAATAGGTCCTAAAATGAAGGAATGACTTCACTGCATTAGATCCCATAACTTGTCTCACCAGACATTTTGTGTGTAGCTGTCACTCACTCTCAGCAGCTTCCTTGTAGCACAGCAGGGCTTTAGGGGACTGTGTTTATGTACATGTTCACAAGGCAAGAAGATCTTATGCTGCTGCATCATAACCTACACCAGTGCCCAGCAGTCACCCTTCCCTGTCTGGTTGGAGAGGTCAGCCGCTGGGCCATTCAGTACAACTGGCTACAACTGGGAGGCTTAGGGTTTTTTTTCTGAAGCATATTTTATAATACTGTACAACCAAATCTACCCTCCAAGGCCTTGGAGCCTCATCAGTTCCACTGATTAAAAACTTTTTCTTCATGGACTTTAGTTTAAGTCCAGTAGGAAAGAGAAATGAGGAGGGGAAAGAACATACCATCCTTCCAGGCCCTGGACTGTTCCTTTGGGTTGGGCCAAGATTTGCATCTGCTGCATCATGCATGACTCACATGCCCTCGGGGCCCCTTTCTCCGTGGTATGTATACTGTGTGTATTTGGGTTGAAATACTACCTGGCATTAAATGAAGGATTTGGAGAAATTTTCTTTGTCCATTTCTGAGTTGTGGTCACCCTGAATCCTTTAGGAGCAGAGGATTCTTATTAAGGTAACGAACTTTCAAACAGGCTTCTGGCTTCCTCTCTTCCTTTTTAAGGTCCTGCCATTTAATAAGAAAAAACTTCCCAGGGGGTTTCTGAAGAGATTCTGCCCAAAACTTTTTTTTTTTTCCTTCAAAACTCTTAAAAGCAGTTCCATCATATAACTTGCAGGTTTGTCCCCTAGAGGTTAAGCCATGGGTACCATACCTGCAACATGAGAAACTGCACCTGTTGGATGATGCCTTGGATAGGACACAGGCCAAACAGACTCCTGTGCAGGTTAGGAACCTATAGCAGTGACACAATATATACTAAAGAGTTACTTTTCAAAAATAAAATCGGTAATGTTCTAATTACCACCAGAGCCAGCATTACAAATGTTAACATGTTTTACAAAGGGGATTTCCTCCCAGAAAAGGGGGACAAGTTCCCTTTCACCTTGTGAAAGAAAAATTAGCAGTCACATCTAGATTGTTTTATTGTTCAGGATTTTTAAGGGAGAGATATTTATTAATTTATTTTTAAAAATCTATGTATTTGGTACAGGGTCTTACTACAGAGCTCAGACTTGTAGTGATCCTCCTGTTTTCAGCCTCCCCAGCACAGGGATTACAGACATGCACCAACACACTTGGACTTGGTGGCTGGCTCAGCATGCCCAGGGGCGGGACTAGTGCAGTATGCGGTACCAGGGATTGAACCCTGGTCCCTGTGCTTGCCTAAGCAGGCAATTAGTCCACTGAGCTATCTCACTGGCCCAAAGGGAGAGGTATTTAAAGTGTATGTTTAAAATTACCACAAAAATAAAACAAGCAAATGAGGTTATCACCATTCTCCATCTCCTCTCGCATCCCCAGACCTCTACACATTGGGTTGGGGAATTTGCCTTATCTCTCAAAATGGCACGAGGAATAATGATTCCAAGCTTAGGTGAGTGGGTAAGATTTCAGCCAGAAGTGAAAAGAAGCAAGGACCCAGCCAGGCATCTGAAAAGGCAGAGGGGTCTGTGCACTGGCAGAATGATGGACTGTTTAGTGAAGGGGTAAGTTCATGCCCTGCCTCCACAGTACTCATCACAGACTCATATAAGACATTCACCAGCCACCTTCCTAGGGGAAAAGAATGATTCCAGTTACACTGTTTCAACCAGTGGCAGTTGCCAGCTTTATTTACATAAAGTGCTTGATAATGACAGCTTAATCCCATGCTGCCTTCCCACCTCAACCCCCACCTCACCTGGAACATACTTTCCTACATTCTACTATTTCAAGATGCTCTCAGAACCAAACCTTCATATAAACACTCAAAATTGGTGCCTGATAACTTGATTACCTTCAGAATCCTGGGTAAGGAGCAAATCAGGCTGCAGACTTAGCTCAGTGTGCTCAGCCTGGCATTCAGCCCAAGGCCTGGCTGGAAAATACCCTGGGCCATGATGCCAGGTGTTGCTCACATCTTGTAAAGGAGCTCTAGTGTTGTGGGCAATGACTCGTTGGCCCTGAGAATCTTCTGTGAAAAGCTGACTCCAGGATTCTTTGTCATTCTTTTCACTATCCCAGGAAAACAAAGAAACAAGACCAGGGTTTTGTTTCACTGACTCTGTGTTTTCTTTGCTCCAGGATTCCCTGGAAGTCTCTAGGTGCATGGAATGCTGCCCATTTTCTTTGGCTGACACTTTCCTTTCTGATTTAGCTCTGTCTAAGAAATGATGGCACTTGCCCCCAAGTGGTTTGATGTGTCTCTCCATGTCCTGATAGTTTTTCTCAGACCCATAAAACCATTTCCTTTTCCTGGAAGAATTCTCCTTTTGGTCTGGCAAACAAGAACTTTCCAAATCCTCAGTGAAGGAAAAAGGCAGTGGGGCTTTACTGTCTCCAGCACAAGCCAGGGTATCAGGTTGAGGCAAAGACAATATAGTCAAACACGGCGTTCCCACACTGGAACAGCCAGAAGTCTTGTGGGACTTGGGAGAAAGTCCAGTTTCCTGGCTGCCTTCAGGGGTTGAAGTAGCCAGAGGGGAGGTCATGCAGTCATCCTCTGAGTCCTGGATCCAGCAGTCTACCTGAGTTGTGTCTCTCTTGGACTGTTTGTTGATTTGACCTTCTGTATAAGATGAAACACTGCTCTGGTTACCAACATCTTTCATTCCTAGTAAAACAGAAGTGGTCAAATATTACAATGTGGTAAAATAGTTGTTTTTTTCTAAAATCAATACCAGCTAATATTACTATCTAACACAGGATTACTTAGATTTTTCAGATAACGTTATAGCTCCTTTCAGTGTTACTATTCTTCTGAATGCTCTTTCTAAAATAAGATCTTATATTCCCCTAATGAAATATTGTGTATGGGCGCTTGCTATGACCTACCTCTACCTAATAAAGTCAAATGTGGCATACCATCAGACTGCCTTCTCCAGTTTAGTTTTCATTTATGTGGCTTAATAGGGGGAACATCAGGGTTTTTTGTTTGTTTTTTTGGCTGGCTCAGCCCACCCTGAGGGGTTGGCATGGCATGTGGTGCTGGGGATCAAACCACAGTCCCCTGTACCTGCGTAAGCCTGCCAAGTGCTTTAGACTGCTGAGCTATCTTGCCAGCCCATTTAGCTTGTTTTTTATTCACTATAATTTCTACTGAATAGTGATATGGCCAAAACATAGTCCTACTTTCCTTTAAAACAGTGCTCAACACACTAGTTTTATGAGGTCTCAAGAGTCACATTAACTATAGAACTCTGAAATCTGATGACAGTATGAAAAATACAGGTTCCTAACTCCTCAAACATTTCATAGGAAATGGAGTAAATACATAATTAGGATGCCAAGGCAACTAGAAAAGATAATATCAAAAATAACTATTAGTGTCTTAGTGTGTCCATTTTATCAAGCATTGGATAGATCCTGTGCTGCCTTAAGGATGAATTACATGGGATTCCCATTCCATACAAATCAAGTAAGACTTAATTACAAAGAATGATCAATTTCTTCTTTCCTTCTTTAACAAGAATTATACTGTAGAAACTGTTCTGTGGTTCTCAACTTTACCTAAAAAGTCATTATTAATTAAACATATCAGAATATGTAAATGGAAAATGTGTTTTGAAAAAATTCCTCCCATTATGTAAAGCAAAGAGAATTTATATTTGGGGAAGGGACAGTGTACTTTGAATGTTTATACAAAGCAAGCCTGAGTCAGAGTTGAGCACTCCTTTCAGTGCTCTCCAACTGGCAGGAATCCTGCTCTGTAAACTAGCCTCCTGAGACAGCAAATACAAATATGTAGCACTAGACTGAGTAAAACAGAACTAGAAAGTATGTTTGTAAAAGCATGTGTGCATCACTTTCCAAACAGCAATAGCTGCCTGTGTTTCTGTAACACAGTAAAGTTATAGTGATACAATGGTTTCACTATACCATAAATGTTCCAACATGAAGACATGAATTCTGCGCCCTGGATGATGAAGTACTCCTGGGTGGGTCACCATACCTGGCTTCAAGGTGAAGAAGGAAGCAATACTGGTCTGTTTAATGCCCAAAGATGGAATTCTTCTCTGAGTGAAAGAAATAGGCTTTCTCTCTCGAGGAAGGAGTGTTAGCATTTTGGCACCCGGCGTAATTAAATGCGTCTAAGAAGCGGGAGAAAATAAGAGAACCTTGTAATATTAAATGAGATGCTAGACCAGGGAGACTCAATAAATACCAGCAACAAAAAACACCCTGGTCTCTGGGATCCACTTATATCCTGTTCTCTCTCTAGATAGTTAATGACAGACATCAGTGTTCCACCAGTTACTGCCAACCTGATAGTGTTTTTCTAAGGAATCACCTATTCCAACTATAGCACAACCTTTGTGCTTTCCAAAAGAAATCAAGCTGAAAGGGGCTGGGGAGATAGCTTTCTGCCTGGAAGCATTTTCCAGGCCAGTACAATCTTAATGAATTGAGTAGATTGAGACTTGGGAAAACTGTGGTAGCTGGAATTTACAACTCAAAGGAAGACCTCTGGAAATATACACACAGGCCCCTTCAATCACCAAAGATGAAAACCCCTCAAGGCAGGCAAAGAAAACACTGCAAACTGGAATTGCAAGCTGAACAATTCCCAGAGCTAATACAAGGCTGGGACATGAGTTCCCACCATCCAGAACAGAGATGGCCTTGTACACCAGGGGCACGCAACAGAGCTCTCAAAGAATCTTCCCTTGGTCATTGGGCTTAACTAGGCTTAGAGCAAAAGCTTTTCCAAACTTTCTTAACAAAGCTTACAAGAACATTTTGAATATATCAAGCCGATTATCAGGTAATTATTTGCCCAAAGAATTTTCCATATTATTTAAAGAAAACAAAATCCAGACACTCAGCAACGTAGCATTCATGGGGCCTTAGCATGCAATAAAAAATTGCTAGACAAGAAACAAAAAAATACCTGTAATTAGAGAACCAGTTATAAGCAGGCTCCAACAACCTCAGGAACAACAGGATTAACACATAGGTTCATAGTTAGAATAGTTACTGTGAATATGCTCAAGGAAGGACCGTCCAAATAGCTCGGGAATAAAGCACCTGGAAGCAGCTGCAGGGGCCAGGGGCTCAGTCCCCAGGCCTGCTGTGCCGGCCCCATCCCCAGACAGCAATTGAGACTGGGCATGGTGGCGCCCACCTGTAACCCCAGCTCTTGGGAGGCTGTAAACAGGCACTGAGACACTGATACCCTGTAGACCCTTCCCTAAAATACAAAAAAAAAAAGGAAAGTCCATATTCTCTCACCTTGAACTTGGGAAGGCTCTGGAGACCACTTATTTTGACCAGTGTAGTATGAAAATAACACTACATGATTTCCAAACTAGGTCATAAAAATAAAAATACCACGTACTCTTCTTGCTCTCTTGAGATACTCACTCATGGGGGCCAGGGAAATAGCTCAGTAGAATAAGTGCTTGCCTAACAAGTGCAAGGTCCTGAGTTCAATCCCCGGTACCGCAAAAAAAAAAAAAAAAAAAAAGATATTCCTCATGGGATGTGACCTGCACACTATGAGAAAACCAAGCTGGCACACAGTTCTTTAAATTTTATGGGATCCAGATCACAAATATGTGAAATAATGTGAATCATATGTAAGTATCTATACACTAGGTACTAGAAATACAGTGAATGGGCTGTTTCTGCCCTGGAAAAGTTTGCAGCTTAAGTGAGAAAACAGACATGCTATTAATAAAGTTCTACAGTAATGCCAAAATCCAGTAAAAAAAAAAAACTTTAGAAAACTACAGGTAACCAAAAAATAAGACCTCAAATTGGCAGAATATCTGAAAATAAAGCTTCTCATCAAGTTAGCCACACTTAGCAGGAGTTGAAGGAAGGTCCTTTCTGAGGTCAAAGTGACGTCAGAAGTGATCCTGTCCCAGTTCTAGCTCAGTTAGTATACTTATGGCTTCAGGGATCTACATTTACCTCAGTGGAATGTTGAGACTCTGTGTAAAAATAGATCACCTAGATGGATCTGGATCTTTGGCTGATTATCCCTACCTCAATATAAAGCAACCTCTGCATGGACACTATAGAGTGTAAGAAAGCCTACATATCAAAATCCTTAATAAGCACTAGCCTAGATTTAACAATTTTTACCCTGTAAGAATGCCCTTAAGAACCAGGCATGGTAGCACATGCCTGTAATCCCAGCACTTGGGAGGCTGGGGGGAAAGGATAGCCACAAATCTGAGGCTAGCCTGAACCACCTAGCAAGACTGCCTTTAAAAAAAAAAAAAAAGATTAGTATATAATTTGCACTTGATCTTGGCCTAAAAGCAATAAAGGATGAGACTAGTATATAATTTCCTTTTTTTCATAATGGTCACTTTGTTCTTGAATTTGTATATGAAGTCACATTTTCCACACACACTGATATGGCTTAAAAACATCAAAGTGTTGTTTCCAGGATTCTGCCATGTCACCCTGTCCTCTATGCTTTGCAAGGCTCATTTTCTTCCCACTTCCAGACTCACTGACATTACCACCATGTCCCCTTTTGCTTTTTAGTTCCTCACACTACTGATGATGACATTTAGAATGGAAAATCTAATCAGCACTGCCATGCCTTATCAAATTTCGTGGAAAGGGTAAGCTACCTGAGCATATCCAAGGAGGACTATCAGGACTGTTAATATTGGGCATCTCTTAAATCTCCCTTGTTCAGTTAGTAACCAGATAGTCACTAGGCTCACAACGATATTATAGCCATCATAACATTGGAGTACAAAACATTATCCGTGGGTGTGTGTGTGTGTGTGTGTGTGTGTGTGTAGAGATCAAACTCAGGACTTTGTGCTTGCCAGGAAGGTGCTTAAGCCACTGAGCTATCTCTCTGGCTATTCACATATCTGTGCTGATGTTGATGTTGATGTAAACAGAACTGTACAAAAGTACACTGTAGGGCTGGGGAGATAGCTCGGTGGCCTAAGCACCAGCCCAGCAAGCACAAGGATCCATGGTTCGATCCCAGTACTGCATGCCATGCCGGCCCCAGGCTGAGCTGGCCACTGAAACCAAGCATAGTGGTGCACCCCCTGTAATCTCAGCGCTTGGGAGGCTGAGACAGGAGGATCACTATAAGCCTGAACTGCATAGTGAGACCCTGTACCAAATAGGTAGATAGCTTATTATCATGAGGTATTATGTACTATATATAACTGTAAAATACATAATACCTCCTAATGATAATAAATGATTTACTGGCTTATGTATTATACATTTTAGTGTTACTGTATCCTTTTCATTAAACTTTAAAATAATATACCAGGCGGTCACACTGGCAGAGGCCTAGTAGGGACCACCCTTTTGTGAGGTTTGCTAAGGCTAGTGGGTGTAGATAAATCAGGTCTCAAACTCACAATGATCCTCCTACCTCAGCCTCCCAGTGCTGGGATTGCAGAGGTGTGCTACCACGCCCATCTTCTAGTCAAACTTTCAAGGTACCATATATAACTACATTAATTTTATTTTATTTTATTTATTTATTTATTTATTTGTTTGCTTGTTGTGTTTGTTTGTTTCTTTATTTATTCATTTTTTTGTGGCTGGCTCAGCCTGCCCTGGTGGTGGCGCTGGCGCAGCATGTGGTGCCGGGGATCGAACTGCAGTCCCCGCAGTCGCCTGAGCCCTCCTAAGCAGGCGCTTTAGACCACTGAACCATCTCGCCGGCCCCTATAACTACATTAATTTTAGAGCTCTCATTACATCAAATACTTTTCATTAATTTCCAACAACACGATACTGTATTACCCTTCTAATGTAATGTGGAAAACCACCTGGATGACTCCCTGATTTCTCAATTCTTTTTTTTCTTTTTTTTTTGCAGTACGGGGGATAGAACTCAGGACCTTGCACTTGTCAGGCAGGCACTTATGCCAATGAGCCATCTCCCCGGCCCATAGGCAACTCCTTGAAAGAGGAGCAATGGACTCCATTTTGGCTGAGCCTGCCACTTCCATGTAGAGCTGGCTAAGACTTTCAACTGGCTTTAAATAATACATATTGGTATAGCCAAGGTACAGGTCCTGACAGTAGTCTTTGAAGATCACAGGTGTGTTTCCCAGGAACCTCCTCCTGCTGCTCCCTAGAGTGAGTGTGACACAAGTGTCTGCCTAGCAAGTGCAAAGTTGTGAGTTTGAACCCCAGTCCCGCAAAAAAAAAAAAAAAAGATGAGATGACAAGATATGGGATAAAGAGCCAAAGCTCCACACTGTAGGCTGGGACAGAGCCTCAAGACAGAGGCTATGACTTTCTGGGATTTGAAAGATCACACATCAGAGCTGAAGCATTCACTTGAAAACAGAAGATACTATCTCAACTATGTAATGCAGATTATTCTCTGCATATCCTTCTTCTTGCATATTGCAGAAGTAAATGCATCCCTCCTACCTAGCCCAGCTCACAGCACTCACCTACTTCCTACCATTCTCACAGTCACTCATCCTCAAGCCACTCCTTACTTCATGAATGAATAAAACCTGGGTTTGGCCTCAGATTAAGGCCTCTGATCCAGACAGTCCTTTATGCCAGACTTAGCTGGCTCCCCTCAGCTACAAATATGCCTTAGTGTCTTTATTCTCACCATCGGGTGCACTGGAAGTAGTAGACTGGAATTAACTTGACTGGACTCCAATAACTTATCCAAGGGATTACAGATATAAAGCTCCCAGACTGAGCCAAGGACCAGAAAGGGCTTTCTATAATGTAACTTTAAACTCCCCTGCAAATGCCCTACACTTTAGTCAAATTGCATTACCTGTCATGCAGTAAAGAATCTTTACCCAGAGAGATCTTGGCTTTTGCTGCCAACTCCTAGCAGGTATTCTCTAAATCACTAGAATATACTTCTGTTATGGTTTGTATCTAGTTGTCCCCCCAAAGCCTCATGCAGTCATTGGGGCAGCCTTCTAGAATGTATGATTAATTCACGATCCAATGCTGGGATTACAGGTGTGACCACTACACCTGCCTTGGGGTGGAGGAATAGCCTGAATGCAATACAAGGAAAAGAAAGAGGCTAGGTGGGTACCACAGCTGCTGCTCTTTTCTTTGCTCTTCGCTGTTTTTCTACTGTCATGAACTGCTGTCCTCTGCCCTGTACCACTCTGCCTTGGAGCCAGCCCAGTGGACTGAAACCTCCACTAACTGTGAGCTAAATACACCTTTACTTTTTTTTTTTTTTTAATTAATGTATTTAGTACAGATCAGACTCATA
>PVKN010006111.1:0-29213 GCA_004027915.1 Capromys pilorides
CATCAGAATAATGGCAGATTTCCCTTTACAAACCACGAAGTCAAGAAGAGCATGGAATAGAGTGCTTCAAGTCCTCCATGAAAAACAAATTTCAGTCCAGACTGCTATACCTTGAAAAACTCTCTCTCAAGTATGAGGGAATACAAAAATACTTCCACAAGAAGGAGCAACTAAAGAATTTCATGATATCAAAGCCAACACTACACAGATTACTAAAAGATATTTTAGAAGGGAACAAAATGATCTGAGCTCCACAAAGGAGAACAAAAAGAACTAACCAAATAGGGCAACCAATTAAACATAGGAGAAGAAGTGTTAAACAGTAGTGAGTAAAAGACATGTCAATCATAAGTCAAAACATTTCCATTATAACCATCAATGCAGATAGATTCAATTCTCCAACTAAAAGAAGTAAACTGGCAAAGTGGATAAGGAAACAAAATCCAACAATATGCTGTATACAAGAAACACACTTAACTCATAAAGAAACTCATAGGCTAAAAGTTGAAGGATGGAAAACAATACTACATGTCCCAGCACCTCAAAATAAATAAATAAATAAATAAATAAATAAATAAATAAATAAGCAAGCAAGCAAGCAAGCAAGCCAGCCAGCAAGCAGGGGTAGCAATCTTGTTTGCAGATAGTCTAAACTTCAAGCTAAGTTTGATCAAATGAAATAAAGAAGGCCACTACATAGTGGTTAGTGGAAAAATTCAAGACAAAGAAGTACCACTCATACATATATATGCACCCAACATGGGAGCACCAAGTTAAATAAGACAAATCTCAATGGACATGAAAAATCTAATATCCAATATCACCATCTTAATAGGAGACCTTAACACCCCTTTATCCCAAAAAGATAGGTCAAGCAGACAAAAAACCACCAAAGAAGTTGCAGAACTGAGCCAGAACTTGGAACAACTAGACTTGGTAAACATACACAGAGTGTTTCACCCAAACACATCTGAATACACATTTTTTTTCAGCTTCACATTTGACATTTTACAAAATAGACCACATACTAGTGCATAGGTCATGCTTAAGTATAGGCAAGAAAAGAGAAATTATCCCATGCATATTATCTGACCACAGCGCAAAGAAACTAAAAATAAATGACAAAAGAAACCACAAGAACCCCAGAAATATATGGAAATTAAATAACACCCTTCTCAGCCACCAGTGGGCTACAGATGAAATTAAACAAGAAATTAAACAATATCTAGAATTTAATGAAAATTCAAACACAATCTACCAGAATTTATGGAATTAAACGAAAGCACTCCTTAGTGGAAAATTTATAGCAGTGAGCTCAAACATTAAGAAAACAGAATGGTAACAGATAAACATTCTCATGCAACCCCTAAAATGACTAGAAACACAAGAGCAAATGAAATCAAAAGCCCAAAGATGGGAGGAAATTATAAAGATTAGGACAGAAATTAATTCACTTGAGACAAAGAAAACAATAGAAAGAAGTAATAAATCAAAAAGCTGGTTATTTGAAACATTAAATAAAATTGACAAGCCCCTAGCTAACCTCATCAAAAAGAGGAAAGAAAGGACTCAAATTCAAGCAATAAGGAATGAAAATTGTGAAATTACTGCAGTCCCAGCAGAGATTCAAAGGATCATTAAGACCTCCTTTGAGAATCTTTACTCTCACAAAATTGAAGACACAGATGAAATGCATCAGTTCCTACAGAGGTACAAATTACTAAAAGTGAATCAGGAAGACATAAGATCTTTCAACAACACAATGACATTCAGTGAAACACAAAATGTAATGAAAAGTCAACTGACAAAGAAAAGTCCAGATCCTGATGGATTAACAACTGAATTCTACAAGAAATTGACAGAAGACACAATCCCAAAACTCCTCAAACTCTTCAACAAAATTGAAAAGGAGGTAATTCTCCAAAATCTTTCCTAGAGGCAAGTATTACACTGATTTCAAAACCAGAGAGAGATGCAGCAAAAAAAGAGAACTACAGGCCAATTTCTCACATGAACATAGAGGCAAAAATCCTCAATAAAATCCTCGCCAATAGAATACAGCAAATCATTAAGAAGATTATACACCATGACCAGGTAGGATTCATCCCAGGGATGCAAGGGTGGTTCAATATATACAAATCTATAAATGTGATATACTATATCAATAGATCCAAAGCCAAAAATCACATGATTATCTCAATTGATGCAGAAAAGGCTTTTGACAAAGTCCAGCACTTATTCTTGTTCAGAATCCTGCAGAAATTTGGAATAGAGGGCCTGTACCTCAATCTGATCAAAGCTATCTATGACAACCCAACATCTAGCATAATTCTAAATGGGGAAAAACTGAAATCTTCTATGCTCAGATCTGGTACAAGGCAAGGATGTCCCCTATCGCCACTCCTATTCAATATAGTTTTGGAATCATTAGCTATAGCCATCAGACAACAGAGTGAAATAAAAGGAATAAAAACAGATAAAGAAGAGGTTAAATTATCAATATTTGCAGATGATATGATAATCTTTTAGGAAGACCCAAAACACTCCACCAAGAAGCTACTAGAATTAATACACAAATTGAGTACGATAGCAAGACACAAAGAGAACACATAAAAGTCAATAGCATTCCTCTACAGAGACAACAAACACACTGAGAGAGAAATTAAAGAAACAATACCTTTTATGATAGTACTGAAGAAATTGAAATACTTGGTAATTAACCTAACTAAAGAAGTAAAAGAAATTTTCAAGGAAAATTACAGTACTCCGAAAAAAGAGATCCTAGAGGATTTCGTAAAATGGAAATATGTTCCCTGCTCCTGGATAAGAAGAACCAACGCTGTGAAGATGGTCATACTTCCTAAATTGTTATACAGATTTAATGCAATATCTATCAAAATACTATCAACATACCTCACAGATCTGGTGGAATCATTCCTAAAATTTATCTGAAACCAAAAAAACCTAGAATTGTAAAGACAATCCTGGGCAACAAAGACAAGGCAGGAGGCATCACAATTCCTCACCTAAAGTTATACTACAAAGCTACAGTAATAAAATCAACACAGTATTGACAAAAAAATAGACCTGAAGATCAGTGGAATAGACTAGAAGATGTAGAAGCAAATACAAACACACTCAGCCACCTTATCTTCAACAAAGGGGTCAAACATGCTTACTGAAAGAAACATAGCCTCTTTAACAAATGATGCAGGAAAAAACTGGCTCTCCACATGCCAAAAACTGAAATTTGACCCAAGTCTATCACCATGCACTAAACAAAAATCAAAATTGATTAAAGATCTAAATATTAAAAGAAAAAACATTAAATCTGCTGGGAGAAAAAGTGGGAGATAATCTTAAATACATCAGGGAAGGCATATAATTCATGGACAAAATTCAAAATGCACATTTAACAGTTGAAAAAATCAACAACTGGAACATCCTCAGGCTAAGTTTTTTCACCTCAAAAGAAATTACCAACAGAGTGAAAAGACAACCCACAAGTTTCAAAAAAAATTATTTAATAAGTGTTCAGACAAAGGTCTTCTATCTAGAATCTATTCAGAACTAAAAATCACTGGGGTCCCAAAATTCAAAGACCTAATCCAGAAATGGGCATCTGAGATGAACACACACTTCTCAGAGAAAGAAATTCAACAGGCCTACATATATATGAAGAAATGCTCCACTTCACTAGCCATTATTGAAATGCAAATTAAAACAACACTTAGATACCATCTAACCCCAGAAAGAATGGCTATCATAAAGAAATCAACCAACAACAAATGTTGGAGAGGCTGTGGGAAAAAAGGAATCCTTCTCCACTGCTGGTGGGAATGCAGACTGATGCAATCATTATGGAGAGCAGTGTGGAGACTCCTTAAAAAACTAGAATTGGAAATCCCATTTAATCCAGCTATTCCCCTACTGGGAATTTTCCCAGAAGAACTGGAAACATCATACCATAGCGATATCTGTACACCTATGTTTATAGCAGCACAGTTTGTAATAGCCAAATCTTGGAAAAGAAAACAAAATGCCCATCATCTGAAGAATGGTTGAAAAAGATGTGGTAATTTATACACTGGAATATTACTCAGTTATAAAGAATGGTAAACTAGAAGACTTCATATATAAATGATGTATCTTAAACATATACTTATAAGTGAAATAAACCAGACCTACATGTGTAAATATCATATAGTCTCCCTAGTGTAAGATCTCAAAAGAAGAAATAAAAATGGAGAGGCATAAAACAGTTGAATGTAAATCAAGGACTTAAGGGTTAAACAATGAAGTGAATGTAAGCAGAAAAGACAGGAAGCATGGCAGGGGCAAAGCTATGCACTTATTACACAGGATGAATTAGATAATGGTCCTAGGAACCTCCAATATGTTTTTGACACTGAGGATAGCAATGTGTAACAGTAAAACCATGCATGGAATGCCTGCCATTCTGGCCTTTTAAATGTGTGCTGCATCCAACGTAATTTCAGTTGCTGCTATACTCTCTCTCAAGTAAATGGTTGGTTTATAAGAAAACAAAAAAAGGGTATTAAATGAGAGTAAGAAACTAGGAAAATGCCATTGGCTACAATTTTGTATATACTTAGATTTCTAAATACGTAAAAATATGTAATTGCTTTTATCACAATCTATAGAGATTTGTTAGAATATCAATGATTGATCAAAAATACCAAGCCCATGTTAAATCTAAGATGTTTGATACTCAGAAAGACAGCGATGTTATGCTCAAGTACTTATTTTATAGAGTAATAGTATCACTAAGCTTTTCTTCCTGTGGGTTAAGTACATAAGTTTACAGACCAAAAATTAGAGAAAAAGAAGGACTACAAGGATAGCCAATATTTTGGCCTTAGCCCTTTAAGGTCAGTGAGGACTCAGGACATAAGAGAGTCTGTGCTATAACAGTCTATAACTCAGTGGTTTCCCAAATTTTCTGTTCAGGGACATCATGGGGCTACAGAGAAAAAGGACTGTAGATAGATACATAGTGTTCCAAAGGAGAGTCACCTAGAGACAAAACATTCTCTCAGACTTTCACAGAGAGCAAACTGGTCAAGCAATGGCTGTAACTCATCCAGATGGCTGACACTGACAACAAAGCACTGTACATGGTTCCAAAGTAAATCCTGAGGGGATTTGACTGACTTTGACAGATACAGAAGTTACATGTTTTGCTATACAGGTCATACTTAAACTTGTCCTTAACCACTCAGTAGAAAAGTTTAACCACAAGTAATAAAACAGAAAGCTAGATTAGAATGCTGAGTTGTAAAAGGCTTAAATCAACAGCTTCTAACATTTCCAGTTTTACCAAAAACCCACTGCAATTATCAAACATTGGATTATGCATACAATTACTTTCTCTTATTTCATTGAGAGGTAATTGGCTTGTACCAATAATGATCTGAGGGACTGTGGCACCTACACCCTGGACATTGTGTAGCTGGTAGGAAGACAACAGTGTGCATTGTATCAAATGTTGAAGTGTGCTACTGACATGTTTTGAAATTGTCACATTGTTATACATTGTTATTTCTTATTAAAGGTAATTTGAAAAAAATAAAGACAAGGATTGATGACCATAAAAAAACAAAACAAAAAAAAAATTAAGAGTTCCTCATCTTGACCTCTGCCAACTCATCATGGGCCAACAAAATCCAAAATCCAAGGATGTCTCATGAATGAGTAAATCAGGCTGGACATAATGCTTTGTGATCTAAATCAAGCTGCAGATTATCTCAAGGAGAACTTGCATTAATTTCTTGCAATCTACATTCCCAGTCAAATAAGGGATATTTTCTAACTGTCCAGAAGTGGCTGCCAGGCTCCTTCTCGAGTCTCCATCTTCAGTTTGCCTGCCTCCACTCCAGCCTCACCATGCCCATAAGGGTGACCCACATGTCCAACAAGGTGTCCACATCCAGCCCCCGGGTCTTCAGTAGCCTCTCCTACAGCAGCAGGCCTGCTTCCCACATCAGCTTCTCCAGCTTCTCTTGAGTGGGCAGCAGCTGCAACCTCTAGGTTATCCTGAGTTGAGGTGGCTTATGGAGGAGCTGGTAGTGCAGGGAGCATCATGGCCATCCAGGTGAACCAGAGCCTGCTGAACTCCCTGAACCTGGAGGTGGACCCTGACATCCAGGCCATGCAGATTTACAAGAAGGAACAGATCAAGAACCTCAACAACAAGTTTGCCTCTTTTATTGACTAGATTTCATTTCTGGAGCAGCAGAATGAGATGCTGGAGACCAAATGGAGCTTCCTGCAGCAGCATCAAATGTCCCAGAGTAACATGGGCAAGATGTTTGAAAGCTACATCTACAACCTCTGGTGGCAGCTGGATGCACTGGGTCAGAAGAAACTGAAGCTGGACACAGAGCTTGGCAACATACAGTATGCAGGGGCTGGTGGAGGACTTCCAGAAAAAATATGAAGATGAGATCAACAACCACACAGAGATGGAGAATGAATTTGTCCTCATCAAGAAGAGTGTGGATGAAGCTTACATGAATAAGGTGATCTTGAGTCATGCCCGCATGGGCTGACTGATGAGATCAACTTCCTCAGGCAGCTGTACGAAGAGGAGATACATGAGCTACAGACTCAGATCTCGGACATATCTGTGGTGCTGTCCATGGACAACAGCTCCTCCCTGAAACTGGATGGCATAATCATTGAGGTCAAGCCCAGTACAAAGAGATTGCAATGCAGCCAAGCTAAGGCCAAGAGCATTTACCAGATCAAGTATGAAGAGTTGCAGATCCTGGTCAGGAAGCATGGGGATAACTTCCGCCACATGAAGTCCGAGATCTGAGATAAGCTGCAGCATCAGCCACCTGCAGGTGGAGACTGAGGCCCTCAAAAGCCAGAGAACATCCCTGGAGGCTGCCATTGCTGATGTTGAGGAGCATAGGGAGATGACCATTAAGAATGCCAACTCCAAGCTGGCTCAGCTGGAGTCTGCCCTACAAAAGGACACCTAGGACATGGCCCAGCCACTGTGTGAGTACTAGAAACTCATGAACTTCAAGCTGGCCATGAATATCAACATTGCCACTGATCATAAGCTGCTGGAGGGCAAGGACAACAGGCTGGAGGCTGGGATGTGGAACTTGAGCATCCACACAAAGCTCACCGGTGGCTATTCAGGAATGGTGAGCTCACTCTAGGAGGGGCCTCATAAGACTGGGTTTGAGAGTCTCCAAAGTCCTGTCCACCTGTACCAAGTCTGCTGTGGTTGTGAAGAAGACTGAGACCTGAAATGGGTAGCTGGTATCTGAGACCTCTGATGTCCTGCCCAAGTAATTGGGCCACAGCAGCCTCACCCAGCCTGTACCACTCCCCCAGCTGCCCCAGAGCCCATGCAAAGACAGCTATACAAGGGAGCATTGGAAGAAAGAGGCCCACCTGAGGCAGGAACTAGCCCTCAGCCCATCCTCAGCGGGACATTACTGCCTGGGATATCTCTTCTTGCCGGTACCCTCCACCAAAATCTAGATCAATTGTCTTTTCCAAAATAAAACATGGTTTTGCCACCTGAAGAAAAGGGGAAGTATTTTCTTTATAATATCTTACAGGTACAGAGCAAGAAGTTTAGAGAAAATTAGTACCGCACAATTAGGATGGAGACAAGCCTGAGATTGAGATTCAAACATTTCTTGGCTCCCCAGCCCTGCTCCTCCTTCATCACAGTACACTTTCTACAATCGCAGCACTCTTGCAGGCTGAGGCAGCAAGATACTAAGTTGGAGTCCAGCTTGGATAACTCAGCAAGACCCTGTCTCAAAGCAAAAAATAAAAAGGCTGGGAAATTGTTCTTGTTTCGGTCCCTAGTATCACCAAAACTAAAACCACAATTTGTGGATGTGTCCACTGACAGCCTCTTCCCTGCCACCAAACACACTTCTGACCAGACCCACTTCTTTGGGAGCCCTCTATGTCTGAAAACTTGGATGAGAAAATCCATTTTCCAGGTCATCACTACCCCTGTGGCACTTTCTAGAGCTGAGCCTGTCACCATCTTGCTGAGATAACTGACCCCTCTCCACTATCCCTCCTGTGTGCCTATCGGGTGCTTCCTACCCAAACTTTCTGTGTACATCCCACTTAGATACTGAGATACATCCCACTTAGATTTTGAGCTGCAAAATTTCACTTTCTTTTGGTTCTTGGTTTGATCTTGATTTTTATCATTTACCGCCAAGAATTTCCTCTCCCTTGAACTATTTCCAGAAAGCCAAATGAATGGGACTAGAACTCTCCCTGACAAGAAGCACTTGTCTACAAAGTATGTGAATTGATAATGCATGTAACAATATACACATATACAGAATGAAAGGATAGCCAATGAAGTTTATAGCATTATCAACAAGCAGTATCACTTGGCTTATCACAAAGCACTTGTGCTTTTGCTGTTTATTGTAAGGTAATGAGTACACGTTTTATGTCAATATTATAGAAAGGGAAAGTATGGACCTCAAATACTAAATTACTTACCCAGTGACATGAACATAACTGATGGCTTTCAACTTGAGCCTTTTCATTCCAAGTTTTCTCCATGTGGAAAATAATCTTTAGCACTTAGGATAAATATAACAGACTCTGCAGAGAAATTCATTCGAATGTATTAGTGAACCATTCAGTATCTGATAATGAGTTTTAAGGGCCAGATATAAGAAACAAAAAGATGCGAATCACATCATTGATAAAAAGTTATTGAATCTTTGTGAAGTACAAGGACACAGTATCAGTGTTTTTCAAGAGCTCTAAATGTTTATTGACATGCTTGGGCTTGCTTTTTCAAATTGGCTAGTGTATATGATTGAAGCCAAGGTAATGACAGACATAGGGGACTAGAAATATATTTACACAAGTGCATCTAGGTCTGATACAGTCTACCTCTGTAGGTCTGACACATTTTATCTCACTGACATGCAACAGCTTCTACATTTCTTTCTTCAACAGGAGGGCCTGTACTACTAAATTAAACTCTGAAGCAATTTATTTTAAAAAGTAAGGCTAATCGCCTAGGGCTGTCACAGAACTGAGTGTGTGATTAGGAGAGTAGCTGTTGGCAGGGTTCAGAGAATGGCCGAGATTGCTGGGATCTGAAACAGAGATCAGCAAGTAATAGTCCACAGGTTAAATGACTGCTGCACACGTTGGAAGATAAATTGTATTAGGAACAGTCACACTCATTCATATACTTTCTATGGCTGCTTCCACAATGGGACACAGAAGAGCGATTACAACAGAGATGTATTTGGGCCCACAGAGTTTAACATCTACTATCTGGTCCTTTTGGAATGTTTTAGCTTTGCTGTCACTGAGACACAATTCCTGACCCATGTAGCTTAAAAAAAATAAAATGTTTTATTGCTCCCGGTCTCAAGGGATTTGATCCTAGAGAGGCTAGCCCTGGAGCAGAGCTATCATGGCAGAAGGCATGGTGCAGGACAGCCGCTTATGCATGGTGGCTGAGACTCAGGAAACAATGCTGGAAAGGAAGCGCTGCAGTCCTGAGGGCTACCCTTCATGATCCATGTAAACACACCCAGGGACATGCTTGCCTAACCTGCTGGGTGTCTCTGAAACAAAAGCAGCTGACTATCAGGATTATCTGTTGCACTAGATGAAACTTGAGAGCTATTGGTGTGGAGTCACTGCAGATTATAAAGCAAGATGAGGAGCCACACTAGGTCATCAATAAAGATATGGAAAAAATTCAGTTCAGACAGCTTGGTTTAGGAACATAGAGAAAGCAGAAGTCTAGCAGTAGTCTGCAAATGGAGGATAATACAAGTCCTTCTTGCTTCAAATGGGAGATTGATGTACAAACTGAAAGCAAGCAAATTTGAAAAGATGATGCAATTTGGGGACCTTTTAAGGCAGCTTAATTTAATCTGACTTCTCCCCCAAAGAGCTTCCTGGCAAACTACTAAATTGTAACCTAACTAAACCCCAGCATCCTGGTATCCCAGTTTTGAGTATTTTCAAAGATATACTTCAGAAAAAAAACAGATTTAAAATTTAAAACTGAAGGAATCCTCTCTTTGTCTCTTTCTAAGAGTACTAAAGGCAAAATGAAGGCAATATTTATAACACTCTTCTTCCCTGTTTCTTCCCTCTTGTTATGTTTAACCTAAAATTGTCCCCCTGTCCCACGCCAAAAAAAAAAAAAAAACAAAGCCCTATCAGGCAGGGGTAGTTTTCAGTGACCAGATCACAAGGGCTCTATCCATCTCTGGTCAGTGCCAAATCCACCAATAAGGTTCTAATCTCAGTTTGGGAAAATAGTAGAAACTAAGAGTTGGGACTCATCAAAGGCAGTGAGCTACAGGTTCAGGGTGAGTCCTTGGACACTGCATCTTGTCTTGGCCCCTTCCTCTATGGCACCCTATCTCATACTCCTGGTCCACTGGAGCCAGAAGCTTTCTTCTATATTTCTACCATGATACTACTACCTCTTCACAGACCTATGATAATGGCACTACCTGAGAATGATTGAAATCTAGGATACTCTCAGCCAGGAGAAAGCCCCCTTTAAGTTAGTCTTACGTATTTTGCCACAGCCATCAAAAGCTGAATAACTCAGTTCTCATCCTTCCTTCTTATTCCTAACCTTCCAATTTTTTGTTTCCAGTTCTCATAATGCTTGGGTATCTTCCTTCCACTTCGTTGGTTTCCTTCCCAATTTTGTGTCCCCTCTCAGTTCCTGCTCCCCTCCCCTCTTCATCCAACAGTGCTATTTTATAATTTGGTGGGCTTTACCAAAGTAGCTGAGTTACCTCAAGGACTTAGGGACTTCTTATGTCATTGGATATTTTGGCTCTCTTGTGAAACCTATGGACCCTGTTTCCACAGGATGTTTCTAAGCACCTAACATGAACTACATGAGACCACAACAGAAGCAAAACATATGGAAACATGGCTACCGAATCTGAAAAGCAAAACACTGTGTTTTAGTAATATATGTTCTTGCTAACACATTTAATAATGAGACATAGAGACAGGATTAGTAGCTGTTATATTTAAAGACTACTATAAATGATATTTTTGAGATCCATAAAATCAAAATATGATATATCAGTACATTTGATTTCTGTCAGTAAAAACTATGCCTTGGTATTGAATATAACTGGAAACGCCAGATTTCAATTAAAGTTTGATAAAAATAGTGATAGAGTTTTTACTATCTCATTTTGATCTATGTTTATAAACTTATTCAGGAATTATGGACCATGAGCTAAACAAACAAAGACAAAAATCATTTTACATACAGAAAATGAGAGAAATTTTATATACAAATTCTTTTTAACAGCAAAATTTCTTTCTTTCATTCATTTTTTCTTTTGGACATCAGGAATAGAACTTACAACCTCATGCTTGTCAGGCAGGCACTGTGCCACTGAGCTATATCCTCAGCCCCAAAACTGCATTGTTTGGTACAGCTGTAAACTAATGACAATGAGCTTTATAAAATGAATCTGAAAAAAAACCTGACAGCATCATCTAAAATGTGTTCAGTTGAGGGATGGGATATGTAAATAAACCATTTTTTAAAAGGTTTTATAGTTTCAAATGAAGCAAATGTCATTGGTTGCATTAGATGTGGAACTAAACCAACAGATATTACTTGAATTTAGTATTTTGCTTAACATCCCCAAATCAGAGGTAGAAAATGCTTCCAAATAATATTGAATATTTTTTCCACAAAAAAGCTTGTTCCCCAAGCTCTACATAATATCTTCATAGTCAGACCATATACAGCAAGAGAAACTAGCAAGACATAAGAAATCCAGTGCATTGATATTATGCAACAGGAGATGATTTGAAAATTCTCCCCAAATAGAGGCATTTTGAAAAATGCTTATCTGTATGTCACAAAATAGGTGTTCAATTTGGAGTCTACATTTTCACTCTGGTTTGTTACCTCTGTACACTTAGACAGACTCCTTTAACCATCAGTGATTTTCACTTATAAAATGAGAACCCTAATTCTAGCTACTCCACAGGACTATGGAGAGAATAATTGCCACATATGCACAAAAGCACCAGTCATGGTACTGTACATATTGTAACTGCTCAATATGTGTTGAATGTATTTCACAAGCAAGAGTACACTAAGTCTACCAACTAAGATGCCATCATTTAAAATCATCTTCAAATGAAAGATCGCCCACATCTTCTTTTCTTCCATAAATCATGTGTTTGTTGTCCTAGAAAGAAAGCTATAATTTGGCTTTCTATAAAATTTCCTTGAATCCAAGACAACATTGAGCCTATAACACTTTAGTGTTCAGAGTATTAGAAAGTTGAATATCTAAATAGGGTACTTGGAAAGAATTTTGATTGCATTGTGTACTCCCATCTTATTGCCTTGGAACAAAATAATTATACTCTTTTGAGCACCAAGCCAGCATTTCTTAAGCTGTGTCATCTATGAGAAGACAGAGCTTGGAGTTATGAAATGCAGTTTCATGGGTGGGGGAAAGAAAAAGAAACACAGTTTCACCTTGTTCTCTTAATAACAAAAGCAGTGATTAAAACAGGGAGCTAAAGTCCTCTGCAGCAGCTGGTGATCCCACACAGGAGATGGGAGGCTTTCGCCAGGCACCAATGCTCGAAATTCATTTAAAGATGTCGAATTTTCTTTGGAAGGAAAGTAAAGTACTGGTATCTTTAACACTGTATTGTTGGGATAACACTCTGCCCTGGTTGAACAAACAGGAGACACAACCACTATTCCAGACTGTCCTGGTAGATGGGCCTCCTAACAACTGATCTTTTTCACAACTGTCTTGCAGCTCTCTCCGAGTGGCTCTGCCTGTACTGAAGCAGTTATGGAGTTGACCTTGGCTCACTGTGGCTTCTCCATGCCTTTTGTCAACCCGCTGTCCTTTATCTTCCACCTCAGGATGTTGTCAGCAGCTGCTATGGTCTCTGGCTTCAACTGAGTGATCCATAACCATTCACAACAAATGCTTAGGCCATGATGCAACACAAGACTGCTCTTCTGTCCCTTCTTGGACATCCCTTACTCCCTCTTCTGATGTTTTCCTGGGAGAAGACTAAAAGATAGGCCTGTTCATTTCTTTTTTCCATAGAATCATATCTATTCTGTGCTTGGATTTTACCTATTTTCAATCTCCTCTCTTCCCTGCAGTAGAATGTTTTTAAAGATTGCTCTTAACTCAGCTCTCACGACCAGCCTTTTATCACTGTTCTGCATTCTCCTTTGCCTCATGCACTTCCAGAGCCTCCTCCTGTTCCATCTGTAGCCCACACACTGACAGAAACAACACTAATTTTTTTTTGCTCCCAAAAGTTTGCATAATTGCAAGAGCTGTGTGTGGGAGCTGTTTAACTATGCTGCCACATGAGGAAAGGCAGGGGCGGTTTCTGGAATTCTGCTACCTTTTAGGAGCACAAGGTTGTGAAATGCAGAAAGGGGGTCTCAGAGGGCATATTAGACAGCGACCACAAGTGGAAATCTGTTGAGTCCAGATGGATAGAATTATTATGCATTGTGGTTATTAGTGAAACAGTAAGGTCTCTGAAATAAATGCTATGATACTCAGGCAAAGCCTGCAAAGGAGTCATATCTCAGCCCCAGTGATGCCAGTTCTGTGGACCACAACAAGTCAAACTGCCCCCTCCTGTCCCAGGAGGACTGTATTTCAGGCAACAAAGTGCTAATACTTCATGAGCCCAAGAGGGGCCACACTCCACGCACTCTATGCACTCCACACACAGCATCTAAAGAGAAGTCCTGCAGTTTGCTACTGAAGCAAACCCATTTCAGGTCTGAAGACAGCGAAGGTTTTAGCCACTGTGCATTTTTGTCTATCACAAAAACCTTCTAGCTGATTCTACAACCCTGTGTGCTCTCTGCTGCTAATAACCATAGACACTATCATCCTCAAATATACTGTGAAAATATTGTTTCCCTGCCTAGAATCCTGCTGGGATTCAATCATTCAGTCATTCTTGGTGCTTATTCTAAATTCTCAATAACAAGCGTCTCTTTATTAGCACATCTCTCTGCAAAGGCATCCCTTCTCGCTCGCCCCAAGTGGAACGCAAGTTCACTCATAACCTCAGACACCAGGCCCAAGTTCTGAAGTTCAGCTCACCTTTTCATCTCTGGTCTCACAGGAACCCCTTTGTTGTTCCCTTATCATAAAATCATGTCCCTTGCTTCTTCAAAACATCCAAACTCAAGATCCTACAGAAGAAAGAGCAGAAAACATCAAAGATTTTAGTCTCATCATTCTGGCAAACATTATTTCTACATTTCTAGACAGATATAGACTTGGTGTTCATTATCCACATAATGCACTGTGATGAGAATTATACAGCTCCAGTGATGGAATTGCAGGTAAATAAGCAGAAATTGGAGTTCAACTGGGTTCCTATCTCATTCCTGACAAGCTGTTTGACCTTAGGCTAATTTTCTGAGTAACCTAATTTATAAATTTTATGATTTGTAAAATAAAATGGTATCATGATATCTATCCATGTGAAACATATATTGTCCACCATGGTGTTATCAGGACTAATGACACACTGTGAATATAAACACAAAAATACCTGACCTCATGGAGACTGCAGTCTGGCAGCTCATAGGAAGAAAAACTGGGATAATCAGTGTGTTTGGGTTGTTTCTCCCCTGGTAAGTAGCTAATGAGTATTAGCCACCAACAATACTTTTTACTTAAAATAGTACAATAAGTTGAGTGAACTAAGTATGTCAGAGGAAATCTAAAATGTTTGCAGGACTGCTTCTATAAGAACGTGGAGTGAAAGAAATCCAAAGAGAGCAGGGGAAGGCTACGTGAACGTGAGGGGCAATTGAGCATTCTGACAAGGGAAGAGCAGATTTAACCACAGCAAATATTTACTCATGGAAATATTAACTTCAACATTCTGGACATATTTTGAAAGCCATCACTGCTTAAAATGTGGCAAAACAATGCCCACCCCCCACAGGCAGGCAGTTAGCACTTGTGATCACCCCAGACCTCATGACACTGCCTTCCCAGGTACCAAGTTTGGAGGTTTTGACTTTGTACTTTGGTGCAGGCCAGCAAACAGAGCTCACAGCAGGCTAGAAATGAAATTATTTTCCTTTGCAGGGGGAAAGCATGAAAAGAAACAATGTTTGAAAAATGTTTATTAAATGTAACATATCTCCCATAATAACTCCTGGTGTCTATGACAAAGATCCTATGTTACCACTTCTAGGGAATCTAGTTCTTGGCTTAGCTGTGGCCCACAGGATTGAGAGGGAGGGATGTAAACCTATCTCAGGGTGGCAAGGGAGCTGTTCATCAAGTGAGCAGGAGCGAGGCGTGCTTGGAACACATCATACTTCAGGGAAGTCTGCTTCCCTCTCTGCCTCACTGCAGAGCAACCGGCACTCACATACAAAAGCTTAGATCCTGACTACATAAAAGAAGAGACATCTGCAGTGATGTTTCGGTTTCTTTTTGCTTATTAACAAGCTTATCGTGTCCAGCTGCAGTGAGTGTTAACCATCGAGGCAAGACGTCAAATTCCTGTTTGCAGAAAACGACATTCCAGTAGTTTGTACATCTAGCATGCTTGAGCCATCTGGCTTTGGTGGGAGCAGACTGCCGGGGAGTTGCTAGCACACTAAGTAATGATTTCACAGTGAGTGACTAGGTGGTAGGGCAGGAGGATTTTAATAAAATAATGTGATGTGTAAGATTGGAAATATAGACATTTTCTGATGGGGAGACATCAGAGTTTCAAAAAGCTTCATGGATTCCATTAATACTCCACAATCTCTGATGTGTGTCAGCTTCACAGACCTCCCTGGTCGTGAGATCTGCTAGGCCATCTGGGAAATGAAACTTGGAAGAGCTGCATCCTTCTGCTCAAGGAGCCCTGGAGACAGAGGGAGGGAACTCACACTCCACACGGGTTGTTCACAGTCCTTGGGGTGTCCTAGCAGTCCCCGGTAAAACATGCTGCGATCAGCTGCACTTACTGTGAGTTGTTTCTGAATCTGAGGGATAACTCACAAAAGCAGTTCTAACCTCCCCTTGTATGTCCCCAAGTCCTGGTTTCAGCAGGTGACACTTTTTTTTTTAAGTGACATATTTTTAAGTATGACTGGAGCTTGGGAGAACTTGAATCTTCCTTAGAAGTCAGGAGTCTATGTTCAGAAAGAACAATGACCTCTGATTCTGGGCAGAGCAGAGCCTCCTGGTTTAACCCCAGGATTTAAGAAGTATATGGCAGCAGGTCTTGGAAACAAAACATCCACTTTCAGGGTCCCTCAGTTAAATTCCTGAAGTTAAGTGCTGTGTGTATTCAGAATCTGCCCAGATTGTAAAAGGGCTGAGGGTTTACAAAATCTGGCTTTACTTAAAACCAAAGTGGGCCCTCTATTCTCTGCTGTATTGTGTCTGAAACTCACTCATGCTGACTGAAGGGGGAACCTCAGTGTACTTATTTGGCACTGGATCTATGTTATATACAGTTTCTAGCCATGTTATATAATCTCAGTACATTCTGTTATAACTACATGAGATATCTGGAGTTTGTTGACATGAACGTTAAAGCCAGAACCAAGTAGCTAGTTCATGACAAAGCTAGGATTTGAACCTCATAGAGGTTTATGGTCAGCTGGTTTTTTCTGTGCCTGGTAAGCTAGTATATTTGTTCCTAGAAAAACTTCAAAAGAGATTATACAAAGGCAGTGCTGGTAAGACTGCCACTGGCATCTTGCCCTGGAAAATGAATCCATTAGAACAATAGTGAATCAAAGAATATGTGAATAATGTCATCACAATAGTTTAATCAATAACTGACCAGAGCAACAGGCACAGAGCCCATGATGAGCATCACAGTCCCTAAGTTTGATCCCCCAACATCACAGAAAAAGGCCAAAGGAATCCAGTCAAATGCACCATCCTTTCCCTGAAGTGATGGCACCCATGGCACAGAATGGAGTGACCATCCCTCTCCCTGACCACCCGACAACAGTGGTGATTATCATGGGGCATTTCATACTAGAACCATCATAATTATTGCTTCATTTTATGAAAAGAGTTAGATATTATTTGAGGGAATGGAGCATTTGTGGTTCTTCCTGTTGTGTTTACTGGCCTTCTGCTCTTGGTTTTGGTTAGGAAAAATGAGGATAACAGCAATTAAAATCATCAGGAATTTGAAATTCAATTCAATCAGTAATAGAATATACAGTTCTACTATATATATATATATATATATATATATATATATATATATATATATATATTCAACCATTTTATCAAAGAAAATTAACCAGAACTGCACTCCCCCTGCAGCTCCCTCCAGTTTCTTCCTTTCTTTGCCTCCTCTCTCACCTGACTCCTGCGGGAGGGACCGAGCAGCGACTGGCTCTGATTGTGCTTGGTTCTGATGGGATGAAATTCAACCTTATCATCAGAGAAGCATCCAGAGATTTTACTCTTAAGGAAACCATGCTTTCTTTGTTTTACATCCCAGATGCCTGCAGGAGAACAGAAGAAAACCTGGTAATGTAGAAACCTAAAATGACCCAGCAAAAATTATAATGATGCTTTTTTTTTTCTTTCTCCTTCTGAGAAAGAAAAATCTTCAGGAGAGTTCCTCCTACAGATCAAAATGATGTAGAGTTCAGGCCACTCTTCCTTTTTCCCAGACTTCTCCCAAAACTTCATATCCCCACAGAAGTCCACATTATGTAAAACTGAGTCTGTTGAGCTGCCTATGGTGCTGGTGGGAGTTTGAATCTCTGTTTTTTGCACTTAGTTAAAGGATTAGCAAGAGCTGCTGGTCTTAAGAGTAATGAAACTGCACCACCTCAGCCACTAGAGGATACAGTAATTCCATTCTCACAGAGCTGTTTGAACCTTGCACTCTGACCCGTCTGCACCCCTGCACCATTCAAAACATCACTTCAGTGGGTGGCCAATGTCAGGAGAGGAAATGAGCATGGAGGACAATCTCTCTCTCTCTCTCTCTCTCTCTCTCTCTCTCTCTCTCACACACACACACAAATACACACACCCAAAATATACACATGTCACACATTTATGAAAACACATGTTTTCTGCAACAATATCTCACTCTAAAAGCCAAAAAGAGCTACCATAGTCAGTCCTTGAAATGGGTCCTCTCAGAAGGGGAGGTTGGCGGACACTTCAACCCCATAGTCTCTGAGGGACTTACTCTCTAAATGATGAGCTATGCTCAAAGCCAATGAGTGATTCTATGTCTTTGTCCCAGGACTCATTCCAAACTCAACATCTTTTCTTCCTGGTTACACAATTGCCTTTTGTGGACAGCCTGCATTTTCTCACTCTGGGTGCTGTGGATGACCTCCTCTGGCTGAAAACTGCAGCAACCTGGTGTAACCAAAGCTGGTCTGATCACTTCTTTTTCACAGATGTGCAGAAACTAGAGTCTCCCTGAGGAACTGGGAATACAGAAAGAGCTAAATTACAATTTCTAAGATTTTGATGAAAACTATGTAGCTTTCCAGGCTCTGCTCAGTGTAACAGTTTACTGACTAGGCATCCCAAGAGCTCCAGGGCAGTAATTTCACCATCCAAGACTTGGCTAAGACCCTTTGCCATCCCCACCTTTGCTTATATGAACTGCTTGTGTTTTGATGGTGAGTTATCAACTTTGGTTTGAAAGATTTTTAAATCAATTTATTGTAACAAAATATTTGCTTTTCAACTACAAAACATGTAATATAGAGGTTCTTATTTCATTCTAAATGAAATTTTTAGACTTTTCTAATTCAAAAGCCTTGTTTGGTCCAACATGTTAGTTGGAAAAGTAAGCATTTCATGATTCCAACTTTCTTTTAAAAAGAGCTCATCATATTCTACTCTCTTTGGAGTCACTGCTAGCTATCTTTTCCCAAAGTTGAAACACATTCAGCTAAACATGAGGAAATTATAAGCTGGAAATTGCTTGTCAGCAAAATCCATATGTAATCTCAGATTCTGATTTTAATGATTAGCTTCAGTTTTTTCACTGAGTAAATCTTTATACTAGAATGTTCTTCAACAGATCTTGAGGCACCATTAAGCACAATCATGAATCCCTGGGGAATGAGACCAGGGAGGCTCTGGGCCAAAATCTAGCTCTGTCATTAACTGGCTGTATGGCCTCCAGCAGGTACTTCACTTACATGAAGCTCTGGCTGCAGCTCTCCCATTAGGCTTTTGTGAGGGTTCCATATGCTAACGCATGAAGGACACATCATTTAATCCCTGGAACATGACAGGAACACAGTGAATATTAGCCTACATCATCCTCCATCCTGCAAGTGTAAAAAAGTTGAACACACACCATGAACAAAACTCTGACTGGCCCTAGAATTCTCATTTGAAATATTGATGCTGGCAGAACAAAGATTGCTACATTTTCATGTTCTGAGATATTGTGATCAAGCATCTTATACCCAGCAAATTTGTATTAAGGTGCATCAATGTCCCCAATGACAGACTACCAGGCACACACTGGAGTTGAGCAACACTGAGCTGCAATGAAGAGGAGCCATTTCTTAGTGACAGGTGGGCCACTCTTTAAAAGTGTATTGGGAGAGTTCTTGTAGGATTTAGGTTGTGCTGAGTGATTTTGGAGAAAGATAAAAGAAATACGTATTTTGGTACATCAAGAGATAATAATTACTCTGTGACTAATTATCTGAACAATGCTTATTTAGGAGTTGGGTGAAATGGAACAAGAGAGCTCTAAAATTTAACTGGACTGATTATAAGTTCTTTATGTTACCAAAGGATGATTTTGTTTTTCAATGTGAGATGGCCACCCAGAGTCTGGCTGCTTTATCATTCACTAGTAACTTTTCATCATAAAGGGGTGCTTTCTAACCCCAAACCTCCTAAGGCTGTTTATTGAAAGCAAGTGGGTAGCAAAATGCTGCATTCTTCCAATGTTGACCAACCTACAGATCGATGAGCCCAGAGGCCTTGCATCTGATGCCGCACTGGAAGCACATTCCAAGGACAAGACCAGTCCTTGAGGGGAAGCACCATCCACATTATCCTTGCCCTCCTAGGACCTAAATAATCTGTACTGGGGATGGCCGTAGCAACTCATGCCTCTCCTTTCTCTGAAGCCCTGTCCCTAGTATTTATATTCAGAGTCAAAAGCATTGCTGAAAGCAGAGGGCTGCATTACAGGTCCAAATGTGAGATTATGAAACAGATTTCCCAAGAAGAGGTATGACTTCTCTTGGAGGCCATTTAATTCTGAAGTGTTAGTTGTTGACCACAGCATCAATTTTTCTTTTTCTGATCATATTCCTGTTCATGAAGAATCTCTCCTTATATCCTAGTGCACAATTCAGTTGGACAGCTTCTGTAGCAGGCTCATGGCCCCAATTTTGCCAAAAGGGAGCACTTTTTTAGCATCCATATCTCCAGAGGAAGGACCAGCTATCTCTGATCATTCCAAGGATTAGCTGCTTTTGCATTGCATTTCCCTGTTTGGGAAATCCCCCAGATTTGCATCAATCCTGAGTCCAGGTTCTGACTGAGTTAGCTTTTGCTTTGGAAAACCAATGAATACTAACTAGTGCAACAGGATAGATATTTTACATATGAAAGGAGGAAGAGAATCATTTATTTTTCTTTACACTGTGTGATGAGGATGATATCCTCATGTTTGTTCCTAGGAAGATAGAATTGGAGACAAAAAAGGAGGAACAAGCAGGTCTAGGCTGACCTAGGACACTTCAATTTGTCATGTGTTATCAGAATTCCAGAAGGACAGGACATGCAGCAATGACTTCTCTATTGGTAACTATTAAAATCTACTTCGTTATTCTAAAAAAGGGAAAATTGCTTGTAGATTATGTTAAAGTAACCAAGTAACAAATTCACTAATACAATGCACCATTTGTCCCATGACACAAATGGTTTTCACATTTGAACTTGAGAACTCAAGTGAGTAGGTGAACACATTTAAAAAATCATTTCACCCTGCTAATTCTACAATAGGGAAACAAGAAAGAAATTAAGTTTTCCATCGACTCATTTCATGTATAGCTGCTTGACAAAGAAGGGGCAAGGAGTCAAGATTACATTACCAACATAGACACATAAAATAAACATTGTACTGAGCACAGTGAGAAGGTGTGATAAATGTACTATACAAGGAGGGAAGTTGAAAATTCCAGCCAGAAATGAAGAGGATGTTCAATATCTTCCTATCTCCCTCCCCCCAGAAATGCAGTGCACATATGAGCAAATGAAGGTGACCTCATTGGTGCTTGGAAGCTGAGATGTGGGAGACAATAGTCAAGCAAATAAAAGTCAATCATTGTTTGGAAATTTTATATGATGAAAGGATCAGAAAAGGTAAAATAAATCAGAAACTAAAACTTTTGAAAGGAGTAAAATTACAGGAGAAAGAAATCAACACTGGTAGAGTGCAGGGAGCAGCTGAAGCTAGAAATTGGTCACAGGTGTGGGAGCAAGGAAAGACCAGAGTGCCGGAAACAATGAGGCTACATCAGTCCTGAAAAAACATATTTCCTGAGACAATTCCAACAACTTGCCACTAGGCAACACTGTCTTGTCTGTTATCAACTTTGTCAAATGTATAAATAAATGCCACTAAGATGGTTGTTCAGTTCCTTTCTTCCCATCCAGACAGAGGACTCCACCTGACCTCAGCTTTTGTCTCTTGTCTTTATTTCTAAATTCACTCACTTTTTTCTCCCCAGGAACATCAAGAGCAACATGAAATGTAGTGGTACACCGTGGATGAGAGTGCAGATTGGTCACACCTTGTAGGAGGCATGGCGGCAATCCCTCCAGAGTTAAACATTGTACTTCCATGTGACTTGGGATCCTCCTGCTCCTCCACACACAGAATCAGTTTGTGAAAGAGATACCAACACTCCCGTATTTGCTGCAATATTCTTCACAAAACTACTGTGAAAAAGTATTCGCATGTCCATGCATAGATACAGAATGAAACTGTAACCCATGTGCACAGTTCAGTGTCATTTAGCTGTGAAGAGAAAAAAACTGCATTAAATTGCATGAAACAAGCAGGTATATAGAGGAAAATATATGATTTCATTAGAGGTGCAATCTATAAAAAATGAACCATATCCAAGCAAGGAATGGGTTTGCGGGAAACAGAGACAAGAACAAGGATGCATATCAGTAGTCAAGGAATGGGAATGAGTCTATGGATCTAGGGGACAACAAGAAAACTGGTTACCGATACTCTATAGCATATCAGAAATGTGCCAAAAGAGTAAAACTAAGGCACTCTATGACTGAAACATTTATATATACATACACACATGCACAGACATGCATACACAGACATGCACATACTTGCAGATACACACAGGTCATGCTGAAAGTGATGAACTAATTACTTTTCTTAACTCTATGACACATTTCATTATGTACATGTACATCAAAAGACATTGTTGCATATCTTATTTAATAAAAAATGTTGGAAGAATAGTCATAAAATGAGAGAAATTATAATTCATCAAAATATATAGAAATATTATTTTACATATGGAATGTAGATAGGAGAAAGAAGGCCCAGAGATTCTTCCTCCCACTGTGAAAGAAACCCCAGAGACGGGGCTCATGGAGGCCTATGGAAGGTACAGCTGGCATGAGGACTTCAGAGGTTCTGAGATGGTCCACATGGGCTCCGGTTTTGGCCAAGTCTTCTGGAGCACTGAAGCCCATTTCCTTCCAAAAACTATGCAGCCAATTAGAGGCCAGCACCTCATACCTGTTCCCCATCCTGCAGCAAAAGACAGGACGCATATGTGGGTACAGCAATCAGAATCACACTGTACAGGAAAATTGATTTTAGTTTTAGAAAAACCACCCCCTTACTCATATATGCTTTGACAGACTCATCTGTAATCTTTGCCCATATAGTACTCTCAGGGATGAGACAAAAATTCATAAATTTTAGAAAGTACTTTTCTTGGGAGAAAGGAATGGCACAAAACCAGGGTTTTTCCTAAACTGCAAGTGAAATGTTGACTTCCCTACAAATCTACATGGAAATATGATGATCTTCCAGCATGCCACCTGCATAAAATATCATTGATTTTGAAGTTACTCACATGAAGGACATCTGGAAATTTCTCTCAATAATAATTGAGTGCACTCTAATTGTGCACCAGACATGTGACTCATGATGTAATCCAAAGGGTGAGAAAACAGCAGGTGACTAAATATGACACAGGCCGGGCCAATAGCAAGGGGTGGAATTGCTGGCTTATGTTGCTGAGATGAGGGACTCATGTAAAGAATGAATAAAAGAAAATTCAGCTCTCGATATTTGCTCTGTTAGTATAATGTGTGCTTGCTTCTCTACTTGAACACAGTGGCATTTCTCTATGCTGACAAAGAACAATAGATGTCTATGGTCATCAGAGACCACCCTCCCTGTTTTGACCTTTGGGCTTGCATGACTGCCCTCACCACCCCACTGAACACACCGAGAAGCTCTTGAGACCTTATGCTAAGGCAAGGAGCCAACTTCCATTTCAGGTACTTCTTGGTGCCTTCCCTTTCTCTTCTGTTACACATCTCTGTGTGTACTGAACTCTTTATGCCTTTAAAATCCTCCTACAGAGTCCACTGTGGAAAGAAACATGAGAAAGTGCCTTATTGATGTCACTAGGGGGAGTTTACCCAAAGGAGACTGGTGCCTGGGGTCCTGGCTGCTTCTCTGTTCTTATGTCCACCTGCTCACCAGCCTGAGCTCTGTGCACATGCAGTGCACACAACACACATTTCTCTGTGCTACCCACCGCCACTCAAGTCAGATGCTGGATCTCTTACTGGGAATCTTCTGCTGAGTCCCAAGAACTTCCACTCATCCTAATTCCTAGTATTTTTCAGTGTCAGTTCCTTTGGATATCTCAGAATCAGCAATTGTATCTCTGTCTGCTTTAAGAATTAGACTTTCCCACAACAAAACTGCTATAAAAATTCTAACCATCTTTCAATCTGGGTTCAAATGTTACCTATTTTTCCCATAGAAAATGCTCTGATCTCTACAGCAGAAGGTCTCTGCATGTCTTTTTGGTACTATATTGTCAACATCATCTTCACTGCCACCACTACCATCACTCTCACCAGCATCTTCCCTCCTCATCGCCATCACCTCTGTATGCCAAGGTAATCATGCTTACATCCAATGCCATCTGTTGCATGCCAACCTGTAGAGGCCCGTGCCTGTGCAGAGGAAGAGTCTGTTACACTAAGTGAGGAAATTCTGAGGTCTCTCTGTGCTCTTCTCACATTCAGTTCTACAAGTGATAAAGTGAGAGGGGATGGCCAAGGAATACACAGGAAGAAAATTAGAGTGTACCCCCAAAGCCCAAGGTCAATTATTTTTCTTCATTTACTAGTTTATTCTGCATCTCCACAACACGCTGCTTTGTAGAGAGAAAAAGGAAACCCTGGCAGTGCTTTATGAAAAGAGAGTGAGTGGTAGTGTGAAAGTCTCAGGAAAATGGAGAAACCCATTTTTCGTGGTTTCTTCTTCATACTTCACTTAAATCTTGATTTCTCTAGGAGACACTCTGTCCTACTGTCCAGATTGAATCTTGTCTTCTGCTTGCTAGATGAAGCTAGTTTAGGACCAGTTAACCAGCAAAAGCCTGGACAGCATCTTACTCCACATCTGATTCATCTATGTCTTGAGCTCACCTGCTGGGCAGACACTGCCTCTCCAGTCCTTCAGAACATGCACACACCCCTTGCTATCCAGAGAGCAAGAGCCCTTGAGATCCAGAGGAGACAGCCACTGTTCTGGGAATTTCACTCTCAGAGTAGCACACAGAGTTCACTTCTTAAATACTCAGATACCTGGAAACTGCCAAACACTATGTGAGTGTCACACACAGGTTGTTGAAGGCAGCCTCTTCCATATTCGTGTGGGCATCATAGGGCAAAACCAAGAGCTCTGAGCACCTCCTGCCATTGCACATTGAAAGCCTAATATGCTGGGCATTGCCATCACCCCAGGATATAGGATCTTTTCCAGCCCTGAGTATACACTAAGCTCAGACACAAGCCAGAGATGTCCTGTGCACCAGCAGGAGCTCCCAAAGCTAACAGGACTCCGCAGAGCCCGCAGGAGCTACCTTCACACTCAGCCAGTTCCACACAAAGTCCCTCATAGTGGGCCATTGGTGCTGCTCTTTGACAGGCAAAGGACTGGTTCCAGGCTGCCTTTCTTGCAGCTCATTCGAAGCCCTCAACTTTATTACACCCTGCAGTCTCTAAAGTGTTATGGAAGATTTTCTGAGAACTCATCTGTGGGAACATTGTGGACTACAGGATGTGAGCTCTCACTTGCATAAATAAGGAGCGGGAAGTGGGCTTAGGCAGGAGGACTTACATATTTTCTTCTGAAATGACATATTTGAGCATTAAAGCAATGTATTCCATTCTCCTGCTAGCAAGGAATAACACTGCCTCCCCAGCAGCTCTGCCTCTGAATCGTGCACGACAGAAAGGATCCTCCATTTGTGGGCAGCTGCAGTCCCCAAAGCTGCAGGAACATTGCCAGGAGCCCTGACAAACCTCCACACTGACTGGGATCTGGATGATTAGTGACACTTTGGAGAGTCACGTTGTCAGTGAAGAGACAAGCAAGGGGAACACGGTGGGTGCTGTGGCCTGGAAGGAGGCAGTGGGTGGTGGGCTGGCTCCTGCTCCCCTGCTCCTGCAGGAAGATTGGTCTGCAGCCTTCTCAGCACGAAGCAGGATGTGGGGGCACTGGCAACACCTTGGCCTCCTCGTCTTCCTTGCCATGCATCTGTCATCTGCAAGAGGCAATTCAGAGCCATGTCAGAGCTCCTGTGACCTCGGGACCACGTGCACATATTTTTATACAGAGCACTAGAAATGTCTTATTGCACAATCATTAGATAATTCCAGTAGCAAATACCCCTGAAGTATGATGTAGACATTAAAATCTCAATAATGGACTTGAGGCTGAGAAGTTTGATAATTAGAAATGAGGCTAAGAACTTGCAAAACATTTAATGACATTAAAATACCAGTTGCATAAGTTAGGCAGAAAACATTTGGCTAGTGGTTTCAATTAAAACCCTTCAGTTTTTGCAGGTGAAGGATGAGACTGCAGGGTCATCTGCCCAGCAGAGCTGACTGCTTCAAGTATTGCAGACACTGTCCATTGCACATTTAAGGGACCTGGGTCAGCAACACAGCTGCACCCACAACTTCTTAACATGCATGTGCCTGGATGACCTGATTTCTATGCTTATGTCCCAACCCCCTCCACCTCCAATCTTAAATTTAGAAGCAAAAACCTGTATCACCTTCATGAGCAAAAGCATCATCTGAGACAGGCACCCCTGTCCATCTGTTCCACTTCTTGCAAGGAGAGGGTGGCCATCTCACTGTTACTTTGTTGATGAGGAAAAGCCCAGGTGCTGGAGTCCATGCCAGGTGGGGAACAAGCCCAAAGGCTGAACACCGCTTACAGCCTGCTTTCCTTACCTCACTCCATTAGCTGCTCCTCTTGTCTAGGTCAGCAAATCTATTCCTCTCCTGATAATGATTTTGCCTCACATGGTCCATCATTCAACTCTTTCTGAACATAAAAAATTTCCTGAGTCCTTAGGCTCCTTCCTTACACATTTGAAGGCTGTGTGTTTCAGCATCAGTTCAGTGACTGGTCCACAGGCCAGTGGCTACAGTTCTGCCGCTGCCCACAGGCCAGCCCCTGATCAGTAGCTAGTCTAATGTTTCTTTTCACTTTCTGCTAGCAGAGCTTACCTATTACACAACAGCCTCACAGGTCAGCTACCAGTGCACATAGCTTTTTGCTTTTAGAGGGAGGGATGTGACACCATTTCAGGGTGGCTTTGTGACACAATCATGAGATAATAGGTGATAGAGTTGAGTGTAGTGTGCAACAGGACTTGAAACAGAAGCGTAATGAGTGACAGAATGCTGCAGTATCCCTGTTGTAATATTTGGGAGAGACAACTTGAGATAACTCAGGAATAAGCTGTGTAGTACTGTGCTAATGTAGCTGCATGACACTATGACCCAGATCTCTGGTGACCACAGAACACAGTTCCATAGCAGCAAGATGACACACTGTTGGCATTGTATGCATGGGTGATGTCCATATGCAATGTCTTTAGTCAATGAAGTCTAAAGAATACCTGCTGTAGAATTCCTAGGAAAGACTCTTCTCTCCAGATAAGATGGGTGGGCACTGCCCTCCTTTTGGTCACCTCTGAATGCCTGACTTGAGCCATCCCTCCTCATCTAGGAGGGAGACAGATAAAGAGAAAGTATCAGAAATTTTGTGCAAGTGCAACACCCCTGCCTGCCTACCTGTGATATCTTCTTCAATGACACAATAACTCACACCTGGTATTTATGTGTACCATTATGCTACAGCGGGAAACTGAGCTGTTCCTTGAGGAATTAAGTTTATTTTGGCAAGCAAAGATACATGTTTCTTAGAAATATATCAAGAAATGATTAAAGTTTAGGGAAAAAAACCCTGAAACTTTATATAGAATAATGGGAGTAATATCCTTGAGTTCTGTAAGTATGATACAGGTAGGCTCTCTATCCTGGGGTAAAGACATTGAGACATCTTGTTGGAACAAGTTTTGTGCTAAGGTCTTCATGGAAAACAGCTAAAGTGAAGGCATGACCTATTTACACAGAAAACTCAGGTATTTACAGAGATTAAAAGTCCCCCAATTCGTGCTCCCCAGTGTTAAAAATGAATGGCAGTAGTCAAGGTGCTCCAGGGATCATTGGACACTTACAATCAACTACCTTTCTAGTGTGAGACTGAGCTCGTGACTCAGGGCTCTGCAGACCTCCTTGGAAGCTCTGTCCACAGTCTCCAGTGTCAGTGATTTCAATTTAGGGAACAAGAAATTTGCACAGCATAATTTCAAAGTAGAAGGATGTGAACAAGCAGTACCTGAGTACCCAGTGCGTACTCTGCCCACTAGGTAGGATGTAGATGTAACACTGGCAACCTATTGCTTGTCTTGTGGTGGATTGACAACTGGTGGTCAGCTTATAACACCCAGCTGAACTGAATCAGCGTGGTGCTGGATGTGGGGGGTCCCACCTGAGGACTGTTGCCCACAAAATAGAAAGAACTGGAAAAGAAGAAGAGGTGTTACTAGGAGGCTATTGATTCTCTTGGGGCTATTGGTTCTTCTTGAGAGCTTGTCATGCTGGCTTTCCTGAAATGAACTTGGCTATTCTCATCGGCAGAGGAGCTAAGAACCTTCTTGTCATTGAGAATGGCTATATTTCACTCTGGGGAGCTCTGGTCCATACGTTGGGTGTTGCTTCCTGGCTCCATGGGAAAATACAGTGCAGAGCTCAGTCTGCTTAAGAAGTTTGCCAGACGGGCTTTCCTGATAGGAACTCGGCTGTTCTCACTGTCCTCAGAGCTCAGGACCTTGCTGTTGCTGAGGACGGTTGTAGTACTTTTCTGGAGAGCACTGGTCCTTACTTTGAGCGTTGCTTCCTGACTGCAGTGCAGATCCCTCAGTCTGCTGACAGAGCATCCATACATTTTTAAAATTTATTTCATTCATTTATTTTTCATTAATTTTATTGATGATAAATAATTATTTAGTATATTAAAAATTGTACACAAATACTGAAATGTGAAAGATATAAGATGTAGACAAAGTGGATTTTAGAGAAATATTTCTGAAATTATTTTATAGGTGGCTCGGTAGATAGCTCCAAGGCACAAGTGCTTGCCTGGCAAGTGCAAGGTCATGAGTTTGAACTCCGGTTCTGCCAAAAAAAAAAAATTATAATATCAGATTATTACATTGCACACTGTAAAAAATTTGCAAACTTAAATAAATATAACAATAAAAATTGTCTAAAATAAAAGTGAAGAAAGAATTTACTGATTAGTCATATAAGTTCTCTCTGTGCCAAAATCAAGAAATTTATATTCATATAATTAGAAATCTCAAAGAAGAAAGAGATAGGCAATAAATACTTAAAGATCTAAAATTTCTAAATTTAGTTAAAATTATAACACATTTCCAAGAAAAATGAACCTTTTGCACAGAAATATGAATAAAATCATGCCAAGATACACAAAAATGAAAT
>PVKN010006112.1:0-29226 GCA_004027915.1 Capromys pilorides
TTTTAATTTTATTTATTTATTTATTTGTTTGCTTGTTGTGTTTGTTTGTTTATTTATTCATTTTGTGGCTGGCTCAGCCTGCCCTGGTGGTGGGGGCTGGCGCAGCATGTGGTGCCGGGGATCGAACTGCAGTCCCCGCAGTCGCCTGAGCCCTCCCAAGCAGGCGCTTTAGACCACTGAACCATCTCGCCGGCCCCTGTTTGTTTCTTTATTTACTTATTTTGTGGCTGGCTCAGCCTGCCCTGGTGGTGGGGCTGGCGCAGCATGTGGTGCCGGGGATTGAACCGCAGTCCCTGCAGTTGCCTGAGCTTTCCTAAGCAGGCGCTTTAGACCACTGAACCATCTCGCTGGCCCCCCCCCCCCAGTAACTTTTTATCTCCCATCCCCAAACCCCAAGGGACCCTGCACTGCACCCAGCAGCAGCCTTGACCTTGTGGGGGGTGTCCCCCTCCAATGCCAGGTGTGGGGTGAGTTCACCTCCCCAGCTGCACCCTCCTTTTCCCAGCATCCACTTGAGCAACCACTGGCCACGATCAGAGCGGTGGGGCTGCAGCTGCGGTGGCCGCAGCACATGGTGATCCTGCGCCTTGCAGCTGCTCTCCGAGATCTCGTGCTGAGGCCTAGCGGGGGAGGGACACTCAGAAGTCCGCCTCATCGGCTGCACCGGTCCTTGCTACCTGCAGGGTCACCTGCCCAGAAGCAGTACCTGCTCTCAACCTGTCTCCTTCTCATGACCCCTTCAGCTGATCGAGGTCAGAGGCCACATCTCCCGCAGAGAGAAGCGTCCTGTGACACTGCCCCACATCACAGGGCTCCAGACACCTTTCCTGTGACCCTACTTTGCCTTTTAAAAAGCGACGGGCCAGCGGAGCAGGCGAGCTGAGCCTCGTGTACCTCCTCCGGGAGCCCCCGTGTCCCGAGCCGCCGCTGCCAACTCCGCCAAGAGCGGAGCCCACAGCAAACTTGCATCACCGCACCAAGCCGGGCGGGGCGCGGGCCACGGAGCTGCTCCCGGGGAATGCGCCCCTGCGCGGCCACCCACCGTCCCCAAGGTCCCCAAGGCACCTGCGGCCTCGGCTCCCAGGGAAGTCGCCCCCGCATCCCCGAGTGCTCGAGACTCCGGGGATCTGGCGCGTCTTCGGGCTTGGGGACTTGGGGTGCGACTCCCCAAGACCGGGGGGCGGGGCGGGGCAGGGGAACCGGCGGCGTCGGGCGGCTGCACAGCCCGCGACCGCGACGGCGGCGGCGCTGCTCCCCCTGCCTGGTGCAGCTGGCGCCCGGCGCGTGCGCACTGGGCTCGGGGCGCGCGGCGCACAGGCTTTGTGTGTGTGTGTATGTGTGTGTATGTGTGTGTGTGTGCGCGCGCGCGTGTGAGTGCGCGTGTGCGCGTCTGTGTCGAGAGAGCGAGCGGGCGCGAGTGTGGCCGCCGCGGAGCGCGAGCAGGACCCGGCGGGCGCGCTCCCCAGCCCCTCTCGGCGCCGGAACCATGTCGGGCAGGTCGGTTCGAGCCGAGACCAGGAGCCGCGCCAAAGATGATATCAAGCGGGTCATGGCGGCGATCGAGAAAGTGCGCAAATGGTGAGCGCGCCCGCGCCGCCGCGAGCGCCGGGACCCCGGAGCCGCCGGAGCCGAGCCGGGCGCAGCGCCGCGGGCCGCCCGGGCCCGGAGTTGGCGGCGGCGGCGGCGGCGCGAGCCGGGTCACCTGCGCGGGGCGGGGGCCGCGACGCTGCCCAGGTGGCGCTCGCGCTGTCGCCCACCTGGCGCGGCGGGGGGCGGCGGCGGGGGCCGGCGGGGGGCGCGGGCCGGCGGGGGGCGCGGCGCCGGCGCGGGAGGGGTCGGGCGGCCCCAGAAGCCATTTCGTTTTGTGCGAGTCACATGAAAGCGGCTTCCCGCGCGCCGGGGCCGCGGGGCCGGCGGTGGCGGCGGGCGAAGCGCGAGCTCCATTGTGCGGCCCCGCGCGGGCCCCGCGCCCCGCTCCCCGCGCCCGGCCCGGCCTGGCGCCCCCGAGTCTGCGGAGTTTGCGGAGCACCCGCCGTTTAAATTTAGCGCTTCGGGCTGTCCGGAGCCGGGGTTCGCGGCGGGGAGGGAGGATGGGGGCGGTGCGGGGCGCCCACGTCCCACCCGGGCGTCTGCGGGCGCGGCCGCCTGTCCCGGGGGTCCCGAGCTGGTCCCGGCCGGCGTGTGCCAACCCCGGCGGAGGCCGCGGCTGTTTTGCACACAGAGCCCTGTTTTTGTTCTCGGCACGGGGGCGGGGGGCTCCCCGAGACCCGGGTGGGCCGCGCGCGGCTTCCACGCGCGAAAGCGACCGCGTCCGGCGTGGCCTCTCGTTGGAGGTGTGGGGCGGGACGCTGCCCCGGCCTCGGCGGGGGTGCAATCGGAGGCAGCCCCAGGGCCAGGCCCGGGCTCAAGCCGATCACCCCGTTGGGTCGGACTTGCTCAAAACTCCCCGCTCTCTGATTTCAACTTTATTATTTTTTTTTCCCACGGCCTCACTAGGGTCTGGGAGGGGGAGGAGCAGCCGCCACGGTGTCAGCGCCCACGAGCTCGTCCTGACCCATTATTTAAAGCCTCCGTACCGGCCAGGCCCAGACATGCTGTTTATATTTGGGGGTGTCATTTCTTGAGGAGCGCCCGGATCTCTGCAAACCAAGGGGGGTCTGTCTCCGGTCAGGCTGGCGGTGTCACAAGTTAGCTGTCCTCTCCGAGTCAAATCCAACAAAAAAAGGCGAGAGGGAAATCAATAAAGTCCACGTGCTCCGGGGCCTCCTATGGAAAGGGCCGCTGCAGTGGCCGGATGCCCGGCCGTGGGCAGGGTTTGGCTCCAACGGGACAAAGAATTTTCACAACCCTGAGAGGGGAGGCTTTTCAAAGTTGAGAGCCAAGGCCCGGGTGCTGTGGGGGGTTCCCCTGCTGCCCAGGCCGGCCCAGGGGCCAACTGGAGCCATTTAAAAATGGCAGAAACAGCTGCAGGCCAAAGCACACCCTGGAAAACAGCCCGCCATCCCCTCCTGGCCGGTGGGACTCCCTGGTGAAGGTTGGGGTGGTCTCTGCCCCTGTGTGAAGGAAGAACTGGGGTCTAGGCCTGGGTCCCCTGTGTCTCCGCGGCTTGTGAGGTGAGAAGGCCCCGGGCAAGCTGCCTTTCTCTTTCTGCTGCGGGAAGCTTGGTGGGGCCTCCTGCCCCAGGTTGCAGCCCTGCCCTGCCTCCTGCGTCTGTGACAGCTGTGCCTCGGGCCACCAGCTGCTCTGCAAAAAGGGCAGATGGAAGGCCGGTGCCCTGGGACAGAGCTAGTCACCCAGGCGTGGGGCCGAGGAGGGGGAGGTGGCCCACCTGTCCCTGTGTGTGGGAGCAGGCAGGGCTCGGGCTTGGGGGCTCCGGGCTGGGCTTCCCCGTGACCTTGGGGACCGAGGAGCTCATTTCTCCAGCCTGGCTGTCAGGACCGCTCAGGCGCTCCCTTTTGCCGTCCTTATTGCGAGGGGGACTTTAGAAACTCGGCCTTGCCTTTTTGCGGGGGTGGAGGGTGTCCCTTTTAAGCCCGCCTCTTTAGGTCCAGGGTGTCTCTGCCCCAGAGAGGCTGAGCCCAGCCTTGTGCTTTTGGGTTGGGTCGGGGTTGTGTATTAACTGTGACCACCAGCCATCCATTTCACCAGGGGCAGGGGTGTGCGGTTGCCAGATTTAGCAAATAAAAACACAGAGCACTCAGTTACATTTGTATTTCAGATAAACAAGAAAATAAGTTTTTAAAATAAACCTTACTAGCCAGGTGTGGCGGCTCATTCCCAGCACTCAGGAAGCTGAGGCAGGAGGATTGCTGGTGAGCTCCTGGCAAGCCTGGGCTACATCAAGGCATGTGGTTCAGTGATAGAACATATGCTCAGTATGCACAAGGTCCTGGGTTTGATCCCCACCAAAAAAGAAAAAAGGTTTCTTAGTATAAAAGTGTAGCTCTGCCTCCTTCTCTTCTTCCTTCTTTATTTCTTCCATCAGGAGAGAGGGTTCCATGTGGCCTCAATTTTCCATTTTAAAAAAAACGACATCCTATGTCATATTTGGGACCTATTTATACCAGAAAATTACCCACTTACCTGAGGTGCCCATGTGAGCAGGTGGCTGTATTTTACCCAGAGGAGAGCTGGGGTGTCAGGTATCCCCACTGCCCCTAAGCTGGGGATGGTCCCAGCTTCTGAGCCCAGGGACCCCAACGTTTCCCCCCCCACACACACACACACACACTCCCAGCCCTGCCTGTGTGCTCTGTCTGTCACCACCAGCGGCCTCTGATCTTTTGTCCGGTGCCCTAGCACAGCAGGTGGCAGGAGAGGGCTGAGGGAAGCAAGATGTGGGGTCCCCATTGGAGAGACCTGGCTGGAGGTTTGAACCGCGGGATCTGGCGCACACCCTCTGGGGCTTGGTGGCCAGGCCTCCGGGGGAGCCTGCAGGCCTCAGAGTCACCCTGGGCAGTGCCTGAGCCCAGGTGGTCTCCTTGCCCGGTCCTTCTCATTTCTGTAAGAGTCCATGCTGGGAGGAAATGTGGGAGATAGCCTGGGTAGGGGGAGCTTCCTGCTTTTGTCGCAGGAGCCAAGTCTGAAGTGTGACCAGGGCCCATCGAGGCCGGGTGTGGGGGGCAGAGAGTGCCTAGTGGTGGCGGAGAGTCCCAGCGGGGCACCCGCAGGGCCAGGGACTGGCGGGAGCTGTCACAGCCATTGGGAGCAGGCTGTGCTCCCCTGAGCACATGCCCTGAATCAAGTTGTTTTTTGTTTTTGTTTTTTCTTTTTGAGACAGGGTCTCACTATGCAGGTCAAGCTGGCCATGAGCTCACTTTTATAGCCCAGGCTGGTCTCGAACTCGCACAAATCCTCCTACCTCAGCCTCCCAAGTGCTGAGATTACAGACATGCACCACCACGCCCAGCGCTGAATCAAGTTTTACTTATGTATTTATTTATTTGGAGACAGAGTCTCATGATGTAGCCCTGGCTGGCCTCGACTTGGTGATCCCCCTGCCTCAGCTTCCCAAGTGCTGGGATTACAGGCGTATACCACCGTACCCCAAAACATATTTTTAAAATAGCCAGAAATCTGGATTTTTATGTAGAATCTATTTTTGATTTTGTTTCAGTTTTGCAATTTTTAAAAACATTTTTACAAGTACCATGCAGGCCAGAGCAAACATGCCCAGTGACCACTTGTGTGTCCCCGTAGCTAGAAGGTGACAGAAGCCTCAGACTAGGTATTCTGGGCAGATAGCTTTGGGGCAGTTGTGAGAAATCACAGCTGGGCCTGCTTGCTGCGCCTAGGAGTCCCCTGGTTGGGAGTCCCGAGTCGCTTCTTTTATTTTTCTTCTTTGGTAGTGAGATTGACCCCAGGGCCTTTGCACTGAGCTATATCCCTAGCATGTTCTCATTTTAAAATTTTGAGACAGGGTCTTGTAAAGTGGCAGAGGCTAGGAGGAAACTTGTGACCCTCCTGCCTCAGCCTCCCGCAGGTCAAGTTCTCAACGTCCTCCTCTGCCCTGAACCCCCCCTCAGAGCCCACAGCTAGGGGTGCTCAACCTAGGGGCACTTGGGGACCAACGGAGGACCTGGGGAGCCTAGAGCTGGTGGCCTGAGCTCTGGTCCCTGCAGGGAGGGCAGCAGCTCTGACTCCGCCTCGGCTCCAGCTCCGCCTCAGCTCATTGCCCCCTGCACACTTTCTGCCCTCGAGGGTGTCCCGTGAGTTAGAAGTCACTTCCAACCTCGTGTGTTGTCTTGATGGGCCCAGGCTGAGGAGGCCGGTGGGCAGCTGTGGGCAGGAGCCTGGGCTCTGGCCGTGTGGTGTTGCTTTTGGGCATCTGTTACGCATGTGCTCCTCAGGGTGGACTTACAGTGTTCACAGTGACAGGAGAGCAGGAGGTGGGCCTGAAATCCTAGCACTCTGGAGGCTGAGGCAGGAGGATCCCTGTGAGTTCAAGGCCTACTTGAATGACATAGTGAGACCCTGTCTCAAAGGAGAGAAAAGGAGACAGGGTGAGGGGCCTGACAGCTGCTCCACAGAGCAGCCCAGCGTTGGGGTTTTGGAGAATGAGGTTCCCTTCGCTGCCTTAGTTTCTTTATCTGTCAAGTGGGACAGTGGTGTTTCGTGCCACATAGGTTACAGAGAGATCGGAGCAGCTGTCTGGTGCCAGGGTGCCAGGGTGGAGCCAGTCCCTTGTCCCCACTTGGGGTCTGTGGGCCCTAAGTGAGCAGTATGGGGTGGGGGTGTCTGTTGCTCTGGTTGGCCTGTTCAGGTTGCTCATGTACTCGTATCGGGAGACCCACCCGTAGTTTGGGTGCAGAGACCAAAACGAGTGTGGCGCAGCCAGGAGCCCCGGCACACACCTGTGGTCCAGCTAGGCGGGAGGGAGGCTGAGGCAGGAGTGTCTGGCAGGCTGGCAGGCACGGAGGCCCTCGGGCTGCTCCTGTTCTCAGTGCAGAGGGACCACTCACCAGCGTGGCTGGGGGCCCCTGGCAGCTGTGCCACCAGGACCAGCTGCGCGTCTGGCTGTGACATCCTCTGGGGTCCCTTGCATCAGCCAGGCTCTGTGCTGGGCCGTGGTGGGTCCCAAGTGACCTTGGGGTTCAGTCCCTGCCTTGCCTGTGGGGCTCCCCAGCCTGTCCCCTGGTCCGTGGAGGCTGTGCAGTGACCGTCTGGAGTGTGGCTGTGCTTGGCGGCAGGGAGTCCGTGTCTTGCGAAACCTGCCGCCCGCTTCCTTCATGCCACTTGCCTTTTCCCTTTCCCAGCCAGGGCCTGGACCTGTCCTTCCAGAGTGCCCAAGGTGGGGCATGGTGCTCCCCACAAGGCCTGGCTCTGGGCACCCTCCACAGCCCCCAGTGCTGAGCCAGGGGGACGTCCCCTCCCGCCATGGGCAGTAGGACCTGTGCTCCTTGGGGTGGTGGCTTTGGCTCCTGACACCCCTGTCATGGGCTGGTCTTGTCCTCCGCAGGGAGAAGAAGTGGGTCACAGTTGGTGACACATCCCTCCGAATCTACAAGTGGGTCCCCGTGACGGAGCCAAAGGTCGATGATGTGAGTATGTGGGCCTGGCCCCTGGGGTGTGGGGCGAGGGCTGTCACCTCCCTCGCCTCCCGGGCAGCTCAGAACCGAGCTCCCACCCCCGTAAGCCCTGTCCCAGCGTAGCCTTCAGGGTGTACGTTGTCCCTGCCAGCTGTGTCTTCTGTGCCAGAAGCCCGTGGGGACCCAGTTCAGCACAGGGCGGCCCCTCCCCAGCACCCCACCTGCACGGTGCCCACAGGTAGGTGACTGTCCCCGTGGCTGTGGTGCTGGCTGGAGTACCAGGCCATCTGCCAGCCCGCACCTGTGGGTCACATGAGCGATCGCATCATGTGCCTTTCCTGCTGAGCCCATAGAGTTGATCTTTAAGGACACCAGCTCAGAGAGGGAGGTCCCCTCCCCAGGCCACACAGTGAGTGTCAGGTCTGCCTGATGCTAAAGCACCCACCAGGGAGCCTTCCGAGGGTGACAGCAGGCCCCGGAGTGAGAAGGTGGAGTGCTGCTGGCCCAACCGGGGGGCCTAACGTGGACAGATGATGGACAGGCAGACAGACAAGAGCTGGAAGGCTGGCTCCAGTCCCCAGGCCCGAGCCTCCTGCCCTGCGTTTCAGCTTCAGGCAGGGCTGAGGCTCCCGCTGACCCTGCCTTGGGGCTCATCTGGGGTGCCAGAGCTGGGCATGGAACCCAGGCTGTACTGTGCCCGCTGGTTCCAGCCAGGCTCCAGGGGTCACCAGGGCCTGCACCTGTCCCTCTGTGTCCCTGGGGAGGATACACAGGGACTGAGGACCTGGTCAAGGGCAGGAGCGTGGCCTCCTGGCATAGCCGTGGTCCCTGCTCAAGGAATTTCTCCTGGAGGAAGATGGCAGAGGCCACTGGAGGAAGGGGACCGCAGAGGGGACATCGACCGCAGGCACAGGGAGGCGGGCGGCTCTGGATGCCCAGCCTCGACCCCTCCTGGGTGGTGGAGCAGAGCGGTGAGCCTCGCCAAGTGTCTGGGCCCTGGCACTGCGCCCCAGAAACCCTGCTCCCTGCCTGTCTCAAGCCCAGCCTGCCCCCACCCCTTTCCCTCCAACTCCAGAGACTGGGAATCTGCAGAGTGGAGGGACGGCTTTAGATCCCTAGTTGTAAGCTCAGCGTAGTAGAGAACACCCCTGATCCCAGCGCTTGGAGGCTGAGGCAGGAGGATCCAAGCAAGTTCAAGGCCAGCCTGGGCCACATAGTGAGACCCAAAACACATAGACAAGAGACAAATAACCATTTGTGGTATGGTTACACTATTATTGGTTTTTACTTTAGAACTGAAATTTTTTATTTTTTAAACAAGTGAGATATTTTGAAAATTTACATGTTACTTTCAGAGCAGTTAGGATTGATGGTTTTATATCACTGTGTTTTGTTTTGGTACTGGATATTGAGGCCAAGGGTGCTTTATCATTGAGCTACATCTCTCTCTCTCTCTCTCTCTCTCTCTCTGTCTGTCTCTCTCTGTTTTATCTGGTTGCACTAAGTTGCCAGGCTGGCCTTGAACTCACGACCCTCCTGTCTTCATTTTCCAGTAGCCGGGATCTCAGGGCCTCGCCACACGTTTAGTGAAGTAGTTTTCAGTTAAGATGATTCACATATCATAAAATTTGTTTTTCTTCCTTTTATTAATGTCTCAGTGTTGGGTACGGAGCACAGGGCTGCTGTAGGCACACAAGGCCAGGGCTCCAACCCTTTTTGTGGCAATGGGGATTAAGTCCAGGGCCTTCGCACTATCTCCAACTCTTTTTATTTTTTATTTTGAGACAGGGTCTCACTGAATGGCACAGGCTGGACTGGGCTTTGTGATCCTCCTGCCTCAGCCTCCCAAAGTGCAGGGATTACAGGCCTGCACCACCACACCCTGATTTCTGCTAATATTTTTGGCAGACCATCTTATTTAAGTGAACAACAGTCTTGTTCTCTATAACTGTTATTTTGTATTATGTGGAAGCAACTTTGTAATCTGTATTTAATGAGCTTCTAATACACTCAAGGAGCTTCTCAGCTATAGGCACTGCCATGTGATCTCCAACACAGTTGTGTCCCTAGCATGAAAATGGGGGCTGGTGTCCCTCATGGACAGAGCCCGGCCAGGAATTGCACAAGGCTCTGGCTCTACCTCCTGCATCTTAAAAATGAAAAAATGGGCCAAGTGTGGTGGTGCTCGCCTGTAATCCCAGCGCATGGGAGGCTGAGGCAGGAGGGTTGCTGCTAGTCCAAGGCCAGCCTCAATTACAGGGCAAGGCCCTGTCTCAAAAAAAAAAAAAAAAAAAAAAAGATGGCACCTGCACAGCAGCCTGCGTGCCTTCCTGCCTGGATTTTCCTTTCCCCTGTGCTTTGTGGAGGGCGGCCTTGAGCCCTGGTGACCCGGAAATGAGCAACCTCCATCTCGCCCACCTGGTTTGCACTGGGTCTGCTCCGGTGGGGGTGGGGGCGTCTCGGCTGCTCCCAGCTGCTGCCAGGGGAGGCAGAGCCCCGAAGCCAGGGCCTCTGGGGCAGTGCCCCCAACGTGGCGGTCGCGTCCCATGCTCTCGGGGTGGAGCCTTCGCCCTGCCGTCGCCGGGGAGCGAGCTGGCGTACACACACTGTAGTGACCCAGTTTTCACTCCGTTTCCTCTCCAGAAAAACAAGAACAAGAAGAAAGGCAAAGACGAGAAGTGCGGCTCAGAGGTGACCACACCGGAGCACAGCTCCTCGCCCGGGATGATGGACATGCACGGTGAGCGCCTGTGGCCGGTCGGTTCGCATTCCGGGCTGGGCGGGCAGGAAGGCTGGGCAGGCCGGGCACTGTGCCACGTGGAGGAGGAGGAGGAGGTTCTGGCTCCCTCCTTAGCACCATGCTAGGAGACTGCAGGGAGCCAGAGACGGATCGGGCAGACGGAGCCCGAGCGGGAAGGTGGCGCCCAGCCACCGTCAGGGAGGCTGAGGCAGGAGGAGCACCTCGAGTTAAGGGCCAGGCTGGGCTGCATAGATACTCATGTGAAGAACAAACAAAAGAGCCGGTCCTCCCCCAGGGACCGACCTTGCAGAACGTGTTCCTGGCAACCCTGTGTGCCCAAGAGGATCCCAGCCTGTGGGTTTCTTGGTCCTGTCTGGCCCGGCCCGGCCTGACCTGCTGTGCAAGTGCCTGTGGCTTCCAGGTCACTTTGCCATTGGAGCCCCTGGGTCGCTGGCTCTGTGGCAGTCACTCAGGACCCCAGGCCCTGCCGTCCCCCGCCATAGCCTGACTTCCTTTCAGAATTCCAAGCTCATGGCCTGGGTCCCTCCTGGCAGAGCCAGTATGCATGCATGGTGCATGCGTGTGCATGCATGTGCACGTGTGCACGTGTGTATGTGTGTGTGTGTGTGTGTGTGTGTGTGTGTGTAGCTGAGCCACCGCAGCACCTTCACCTTCCTTCTGATCTTTTCTCTCCCTGACTAAACGCTGTTGCTGAGGGAGCACAGATCTGCTCATGAACCCCACATAACCCTGTCCCCAGATAGGTCAGGGCAGAGTACTCCTGACCCATCCTAGCAGGCCGCCTCTGTCCCCTCCTGGGTCCCAGGCTTACGAGGAGCAGCACCACAGAAATTCAAACTGGTGTTTGCATGAAACTAAGAAAGCTTTTATTCTCTCAGTTCTGAGGATTAAACCCAGAGCCTTTGCACTGAGCAGTGTTCCCGCGCCCCTCCCCCCCTTTTTTTCTCCGGGATGGAGGTTTGAACTCACAACCTTGCACTTGCCAGCCAGACACTTGTGCCACAGAGCTATCTCCCCGGCCCCAAGCCCATTTTATTTTCTATTTTAATAGAGGCATTTGTCGAGTTCCCCAGGCAGGACTTAAACTTGATCCTCCTACCTCAGCCTCCCAGGAAGGAGAAAGGTCGATCTTGGCTCTTACTTTTCTTGGGCTGTGGTGGGGTGGCTTGACCTGGTGGGGATGCCACTCACCACTTGGCTAAGATGCAAGAGAAGAAAAAGGGGGTGGGCAGGGCTGGAGCAGGCTAGGCACCCCTCCCATCTCCCACCCCGTGGCCTAGAGGCCTCCACCAGGCCCTGCTCCTTAAACATGCCCACCACTTCCCAAAATGCCAATCTGAAACCTGGCCTTCAACATGTGACAGGCCTTTGGGGGTGTTTAAAATCCAGATGACAGAAGCCCATTATGCGCTCAGGAAGCTGAAGCAGGATGATCATCCCAGATTCAAGGCCGGCCTGGACTTAACATAGTTAAACACATACACACACACACATACACACACACACACACACACACACACACACACGTACGCACAGCCCCAGCTGCCCACACCTCTGTGGCTGGGATTTGTTTCCTAGCCCTCAGCACCAAGTGTTCATCACACCTCAGTGTTGTCTGAGAGCCCCCAGACTGAGAGTTTGAGAGCAGGGGTCCGGGTCCCCAAGATGTCCCACACAGCCTCTGCAGGGACCTCCCTCAGCCATGTGATCTTCAGCTCGCAGTTTAACCTCCAGCCTTCAGGTCTGTTTTGCTTTTATCTGCAATACTTGAGGACCAGGCCCCTGAGGAAGTCATGTGGGACTAGCAGGCCATCGCCTGAGCTCTGGCGCATCAGCAGCATGGGGCATGGATCCATCACCACCCCAGGGGCCCGCCGAGCTGCTCGGAGCTCTCACTTGCGTTGGGTTTCTGTTTCATTGTACAGAGGGAGAAACTGAGGCAGAGGGAGGCAGGGTCACTCCCCTGAGGGGAGTCCGTGACCTTCAGTGCGAGCGCTGATGTTTAAGCTCCTGCAGGTGCAGAATCTGGGCCAGTGCCCCAGGAACCTGCAAAGGCCCGAACGAGCCAGTGACTGACCCCGAAGGCCACGGTTCTGTCCCCTGATACCCTAGAAGGCACGGGGACAGCTGTGTGCCTTCCCAGTACTCCCGAGGGCCTGGAACCTAGAGGATACTCGTGGCGCCTGCCCGGTGGTAGTTGTTTTGTTTGTTGCAGTCTCATCACTGAACCTGGGCCCCCCTGCAGGCCAGGCAGGGGCTCTGTCCCTGGGCTCCATCCACAGCCCTCTTTTCAGATTTTCGTTTCGAGAGTGGGTCTCACCAGGCTGGCCCAGGCTGGGCTCAAACTTGAGAACCGCCTACTTGAGCCTCCCAAGGAACCAGTGTGTGTACCCCAGGCACCGGGCCCTTTTGTGTGCAGATGGAGAGGGCGCGCCTGGGCATCCAGTTCCAAGGGTCCACTAGAGAACAGGAAGCTCTTTTCCCCAGCAGAGTGAGTGTAGAGCAGAGATGGGTGCGGACTTGGCCCTCTGAGGGAGGGGCTGGGCCTCTTGGGCCTCAGTTTACCACTCTGTAAAGTGGAGGTGACAGCAGCATCTGGTGGTTTTTGGGGAGATTAAACTCAGTGCTTATAGGCCCAGGTGTTCTAGAGGCAGGGACAGGAAGATTGTTTGAGCTCAGGTGCCTGGGAAACAGTAAGACCACAAGACCGTAGCTCTAAAGACAACACACAGCTGACTGATGAAATCCCCGCCTCCATCGGGAATTGAACTTAGGACCTTGTCAGACAGGCGCTTAGGCTGCTGAGCTATCTCCTCTGGCCCCTAATTAAATGCTTTTGCCCGATGCCTGGTACGCAGTAGGCGCCCAGGACTGCTGCTAGGGTACTTCCATGCCCCTCTTCTTTCTCTCTTTCACAAAAATGGCTTTGGTCCCAGGTGCAGCATGGCCCAGAAAGGCAGCGTCAGGTTCCAGGGCTATTCTTGGCATCCCCACTTGGGTATCTACATTTAAAGTCACTCTCCGGGGACAGCGGAGAGCTCAGTGTCACAGCCCCTACCAAACAGGCCAAGGTCCTGGGTTCCATCCTCAGTACTCCAAACAACAAACAAAAGCCGAGCTGGACGTGGTAGCTCGCACCTTTGATGTCCACACCGGGAGGCGGGGCCGGAGCAGGAGGATAAGCCCGAGGCCAGCCTGGACCCCTCAGGTGCACCCTCCTTGTTTTTCAAGTGTGAAAAGTGTCACTGTAGGCAGAGTAAAAAAAGCCAGAGAAGGGGCCTCCACAGCCCGCCTTCCTTCCTACCAGCACCAGGCCATACTCACTGCATGTATTTTTTTCAAACATGTTTTTAATTGACATATAATTTACATAAGAAACCCCACACTGCTCGGAGGGTGCTCTCACACTCTTGTCTGCCGCCCATGTGGAGAGCGATGCGCAGGAGGCCCTCTGCCCCTCGGCGCCCGGCCCCCGTGTCTCCGCGGTGGCACCTCCTGCGCTCACCCTGGGCCCGGGCGACACACTTTACCAGCATCTCCAGCATCTTGTAGAGCCCAGACAGGGCTCGAACACCTCCACCCTGGTTGTCACGGAATGTGTTACAGCCCGTGCCTCCTGCCGGAGCCAAGAGATTGGTAGTTTTTTTTTTAATTTTATGGCCTCAGTGTTTCTTATATTTGTTTGTTTGCTGAAGATCTTCCTCGGTAGCCCCCGCTGGCCTTGAACTTGAGCTGGTCCTCCTGCCTTGGCCTCCCTGTGCAGGGATTGCACGTGTGCCCCGCCTCACCCACTCCTTTACCCCCCACCAACCTGACTGACTCACACTGGTGGCTGCGGGGTCGGAACCCGTGGCCTTAGTCCTGGAGGCCAGCACCGCGCACTACCGAGCTCCACTCCAGACCTTCTGTGGCCCTGATGCAGTTGTGCACCCTCCTCTGTGCCACCTCTGGGCAGCCTGACCCTCTCCATTTGCTTCCGTGTCTGGAGGCCGGGTGCAGCTGTGGGGCCCAAGGGTGCTCAGTGAAGGGAGCACCCAGCATGCCCCAGGGAATGGCCCGCACCATTGAGGCACAGGGACGCAGAGCAGCCCCAATGGCTGCGGTGCCATCCGGTGCCTCTGTCCCCCTGCAGATGACAACAGCAACCAGAGCTCCATCGCAGATGCCTCCCCCATCAAGCAGGAGCACAGCAGCAACTGCAGCCCCGCCCCGGAGCCAGGTGTGGCCCTGCCTGGTGACAGCAGCGAAGCGAAGGCTGACGAGGCACAGGCCGATGGCAAGGAGCACCCGGAGGCCGAAGGTAAGGGGTCCTGGCAGGGTGGGCGTGCACCGCGCGGAGGTCCCTGCAGCGGATGTGGCTGCAGTCCCAGCACCCCAGAGGCTGCAAGTTTGAAACCTAGAATGGCGGCCCATTTCATCCTGCACACTGTGGCATGTCTCTTTAGGAGACAGGGACTTTGCTTTCTGTGACACCCCCACCCCCGCTCCCGCTGTCACACCAAGGATGCAGCCAGCTGCCTGCAGCCACGGTGAACGACGAGGGCCCCTATAAGTGTGTCCCCAGGAGTGCCGCCTGCGGCCCCTGCAGCAGGTTTGGGCTGTTCCCTGGCTGTCATCACCTGGCCGCTCCCTGCCACCCAAGAACTGAGGTCTCAGACAACCTCCAGCCAGGCTTTTTTTTTTTTTTTTTTTTTATGTAATCTCAAAATTTAAAAATTGACCAACTCACTTAAAATAAGGTGGATAACCGGGCATAATAGTTCACATCTCATCCTGGCATTCTGGGAGGTTAAGGCAGGGGATCCAAAGTTAGAGCCCAGCTCGGTCCATTTAGGGCCTGTGGTGATATATTTTCTAATTGAAAGTTTAAAAGAGAAACGGACTTTGTTTGTTTTGAGACAGAGTCTCCCTATGTCGGCCCCACTGGCCTCTGACTCATAGACATCCTTCAGCCTAAGCCACTGCAGTGCTAGGATTTACAGGCGTGTGCCTCTATGCCCGGCTTTTAATTTCTAGGTTTGAGATGGACTCTCACTAAATTGCAATATTGCCCAAACTGGGTTTGAATTTGCATCCTCCCGCCTCAGCCTCCTAGAGCGCTGGGGTTACAGGTGTGTGCCACTGTGCCCACTATCTTTCATTGTAAAGTTAATCTGAACACAGATAAACTCAGGACATCCACGACATTGCCCAGTCCCTAAAGGGTCTTCTGAGTTCCTGGTCACGGCCTGGTGGATGACACAGCCTGGGCTTCCGGGAAGGCCTCTTGCGTTGGAGGTAAAGCTGTCCACCAAGAGCTCTCGGTGCACAGGGAGGAGGAGGAGGAGGAAGGAGCTGGTGTCCCAGGTCAGGCACAAGTCTCTAAGCGGAGCAGTGTGAGCTTCAGAGTCTGGTGTCATCGGACCACGGAGCTAGTGGCAGGATGTGCAGGGCAGGTGGCTGAAGTCGGCTGGGGGCCCTTGCTGGTGTGCAGTCTGTCGGCCCCATCGGAGAGGCTGGCCGGGTGGTCAGACCCCAGATGCAGGGACCCTGGTGGGGGCCAGGAGGACCCGCAGAGCAGTGCAGGGCTCAGCAGAAGTCCACCCAAAAATGTGGGTCTTAGTGCAGCTCTCTCTGAGCACTGCCCCCCAAATCCCAAGCAACCCCTTCTGCTTCCCGTCACCATGCGGCCAGGTCCTCCCCAGGGCAGGGCGTCCTCCCATTCCGTCTCGAGGCTATGCTTGCATGGTAACCGTCCTTCACTGGAGCAGGCCTGCTGTGCTCCTGTGCGTTGTTCTGGGTTTGGGTCTGGGTTTGGTTCTGTTTTTTAAGATGGGGCCTGGCATAAGTTGTGTGTGTGTGTTTGTGTTTGTGTTTGTGTGTGTGGTGTGGTGTGCTGGAGCCCAGCCTCGTCTTTTTGTCACACATATGTTGCCAAGGGCTCTGATACTCCATATGCACATGGCCTTGCTCCTTCACCCAGTGTGCACGGAGCTGAGGACCCGGCCCTGCGTCTGTGTGCTTGAAAGGCAGAACTGGGATTACAGCTCTTTGTTTTGAGGCCCTGGTCCCTTCCCAGCACCCCAGGACAGAAGCTCATAGGACTGAACTGTGTGGGTGTCCCTGGAGAGCTTGTGCAGGGGGGACTCTGCTGGAGCTGGGCTGCTCCACCTCAGTGCTGGTGACAGCGGGGACAGTGGCTCCTTGTTGCTGACCACACTGTGCTCCCCAGGACTTAAGACTGCGTTCAGGTTTCTCCACACCGGTACCCGTAGCTCCATCCCCCAACTTGTGGCACTAACTATGTCTTCAGACAGTGCCAGTGTCCCTGAGATGGGCCTGTTGCTGGGCGTCAGGACAGCTTTGCCGTGGCCCTCCTCTGCTGCCTGGTGGCCGCCACCAGCCTCCGGGACTTCTGGTTTGGCTTCTGCATGGTCCTGGCCGCTGTTTCCAGCTGCGTGCTCTGGGCGGGGACTGGGCTCCTTTCCTGGGCCTCCTCTTTGCTTATAAAATGGGATGAGAAGTCCCTCTCCTGTCAGGTTGCCGCAAGAACCGAAGGGGACAGGGACAGAAGACAGGAGCAGCAGCAGAGGGTTCTGGCAGAGGAAGGTCTGCTTGTCCACTGTCTGTCGGGGAGCAGTTTCGGGGTCCCTGGAGCAGGTGTGGCCACATTCTGGTTTCTTTCTGCCACACCCCAGCATCTCCCATGTTTGGGCTCTGTGCCTCCCTTACCCAGAAGGTGGCTGCGGTGACGCCAGTTAGATGTCCTTGAAATGCTTCTTGACCGCCACGCTGGGTACTAGGGCCTAACACCCTACCGATGGAAGCTTTAGAGGCGGAGCTGGGCAGTTCCTCTACGCTGACCTGGACACTAGGCCTGCACCCCGCGTCCCCTGGGGAGGTGCGGACAGATGGCGTGGCCTTCCCAGGTGGCTGCGCCAGACCCCGCAGGTTGGCCACCAGCTGGTGACCTTGCTTTGAACTTGTTTACTGCCGAGCTAGTTCAGGGAGTGACATAATGTCCGCTCTCCCTGGACTAAATTTAGGCCCCAGAAAAGAATTCCCCCCGGGTGAGTTCCAACACCAGTCCCCTCTGAGAATGGGGCTGCTGCCTGAAGCTCGGTCATGCTGGAGCCCAGGGCCCCAGGCCAGTTCCCACCGCCAAGGAACAGCACTAGGTCAGCCCCATCCATGTCCCCCCTGCCCATGCCCTCCTCTCCCTCATCTGCAGGACTCAAGCAACTGTGGCCACAGAGCTGGAGCCACAGGTATGGCAGACTTTGCGGGACAGAAAGGTTTTTTTTTTTCCCCCCCGGTACGGAGGATTGAACTTGGAACCTTGCGCATGCCAGGCAGGTGCTGATGCTACTGAGCTGTCTCCCCAGCCCATGGTCAGTAAGAATTTTAAATGCTTTAGCATAATTGGTATTATGAAAGAGTAAAATTTAACATGGATTTCTTTTCCTTTTTTAAAATTTTTATTTAAAAAAACTTTTTAAGAAATCATTTATTTATTTATTTATTTGGTGCAGGGTTTTGCTATGCAGCTTAGACTGTAGTGATCCTCCTGTCTCAGACTCCCCAGCACTGGGATTACAAGTGTGTACCACCATGCTCCATTTTGGTGGCCAGCTTGGTGTACCCAGGGTTCTGGGGTGGCACAGCATGTGGTATTGGGGATTGAACCCAGGTCCTTGTGCTTGTCAGGCAGGCACTTAGACCACTGATCTGTCTCCCCAGATCTTCTTTTCTTTCTTCCTTTTTTGTCTTTTTGAGACAGGGTCTCGCTATGCAGTTCAGGCTAGCCTTGAGCTCACTTTTGTATCCCAGGCTAGTCTTGAACTCACACTGGTCCTCCTGCCTCAGCCTCCCAAGTGCTGGAATTATAAGTGTGCGCCACCATGCCCAGCTCCCTCTTTTCTTCTTAAAACCTCATTTATTTGTTTGTATTATGGCCGGCTCAGCCTGCCTTAGGGGTGGGGCTGGCGCAGCATGTGGTGTCGGGGATCAAACGGTGGTACCTACGGTGGCCTAAACTTTCCAAGGCAGGCACTTTAGACCGCTGAGCCATCCCACCAGCCCTCTCTTTTCTTTATTAAGGAAAAATTTGCATAAATTAACTGTTTTGGGGGCTAGGGAGATAGCTCGATGGAATAAGTGCTTGCCTGGCAAGCACAATGTCCTGAGTTCAATCCCTGGTACCGCAAAAAAAAAAAAAAAAAAAAAAAAAAAACTGTTTGGGGGCTGGGGAAGACTTCAGTAGTACACCTCAAACTTAGCATGCATGAGGTTCTGAATTTGTTCCTCAGTAGGAAAAAAAAATTAAATTAATCTGTGTGTTAAATGGAGCATGGTGGCACACACCTATAATATCAGCACTTGGCAGGGGAGACTTAGGCAGAAGGATCCCTGAGAGAGTGAGGCCAGCTGGGGCTACAGAGAGCAGTGAGTTCAAGGCCAGCCTCGACTACTTAGTGAGACCAAATCAAAAACTAAAAGCCAACAAAAGTTTAAAAATATGTGAATCTGTGTGTGTGCCCTCGTGCAGGCACAGGTGTGCTGCTAGAGGTCAAGTCCAAGGACACACTGCCAGCAGCCCTTTTTTGGTTTTTTGATTTTTATTTTCAAACAAGGTCTTTATGAGTCACTAAGTTGCCCAGGCTAATCTCAGATCTGTGATCCTGCTTCAGGCCTCTAGAATGGTAGGGTTAGTTGTGTATACCACAGTGTCCAGCTGAAATTAATATTTGTTTGTTTGTTTGAGAGAGACGGGGTCTTGCTATGTAGTCTAGACTGGCCTTCAACTCACTGTGTAAGGGAGGCTGGCCTTGAACTCATGGTGGTTTGCCTGCCTCAGCCTCCGGAGTGCTGGAATTACAGGGTGGCCCACCATACCTGGCTTTGAAATGAATCATTTTTAAGTTAACAGCAGTTCAGTGGCGTTTAGTACATTCTCGTTGCTGTGGACCCACCTCCTCTATCGAGTTCTAGAGCACTTTGATCACCCCAGAGAAATGATCCACACTGCCGTAGTCACGCCCTGCTCCTCCCTCCTGCACTCCTCTGCCTGTACGCCTTTACCTGTAGGCGGAGGGGTTCAGTGACATGGTGTGACCTATGGCCTTGTGCCTGGTATCCCTTACATAGCATCATAATGGTTCTTGTTGGCTTGCAGGGCAGGGGTTGAACCTACCACTTGCCCAGTGCCAGGCAAATGCTCTCTACAGAGCCACACCCACAGCCCTCTTTGTTTTGACTCAGGGTCCTGCCGAGTCGCTGAGGCAGGTCTTGGATCCGAGATCGGTCTTCTTGCCTCGGCCTCTTTGTAGCCAGGCTCCCAGGCGCGCACCCCATCCATCCTGTTGCATTTTCCACATTTACCTGTGCGCTGCCACCCTGTGGTGCGTGGTTCCTGCTCGGGACCGAATGGCGTCCCACGACGTGGTATGCGCAGGTCTGTTTGTGCACCCACCCGTGGCCCCCTCGAGGGCTCTTCCCACCTTGGGCTGTTGTGAGTCGTGCTAATGTACGCTGGTGCGCGAGGGTGTGCCTGGGAGCTGGACAGTGACCTCAGGGCAGCAGCAAGCTGGCTCCGAGTGGCCTTTAGGGCACTGGCGGCTGAGACAGGTCAGGGCTGCGGCTGGGGAGCCACAGAGAACTGGCCAGCAGCATCTCCTCTCCCTGCTCGCCTCTGGAGAGGGCTGTGCGGGTCGTGCATGGCCACCGGCTCCTCCCTGTGTCCCCACTCACTTGGTTTCCAGGTCCATCCCATGTTTCTTTTTCTCCTGTCACTTCTCTGCCTTAGAAGCCCCAGAAGGCCAGCTTGGGGTGCTGGGGCGCTGGCTGGTGTCCTCTTAGTGAGCACTTTAAACACCAGGACAAGTCCTTGCATGCAGTAGTCTAGGTCTGAATGGGATCTTGTCCCCTTCCTGAGTCCCAGCAGCGCCAGGGAGCCCACAGGCACCCTCTCCTCTGAGCTGTGTCCCCTGCCCAGCCCGGACTTCCCTACTGCGAAGTCACTAGGGACCAGTGGCTCTAGGATGCTGTGCCACTAGAAGACACATCTTGACCCACCCAGGGGCCTCGGAAAAGAGGGCCGCATCTTCTCAAGTGTTGGTGTAGTGCGGTGAGATGGCAGTTGTAACTTTTCTGTCCTGGATTTCCTGTTTCCTGAAATGATCAGTCATTTCTATGACCTTGGGAGAAATACTCATTATGCAAAGAAAGGTTTATAAGGTCTGCGTCCCTCTGGTGACCTCACAAGGAGCCCACACAGCCTCCCTGGCCACCTGCCCAGACAGGAATTCACAGCCGTGGTCATGGGGTGTGCAGGCCACTAGAGGGCGCCAGGGGCTGCGGCATCAGAGCTGCGCTGTTCTGACTGGCGGCAGATAGATGTGCGCTGAGGGCTGCGCCCCGCAGCCTGCCTGTGATCTGCGCGCGGCCCGGCTGCCTAACGCGACCTCACTACAGCATCAACGAGAGTTTCTGCAGGCCCCCGGCCCAGCCCGCTCTAAGAGACGCCAGCCACAAGACAGAATACCTTGTTCTGGGTATTTTTAGAACCAGCCCATCTGCTCTCGCCTGTCACATGTCTGAAAGCAGCTTCTGTCATCTTGCTCTTTCTCCCAGACACCGCTGCAGAGCAGAACTCACAGTTGTCGATGGAAAACTCCAACAGCTCGGAGAAGGCGGAGCGGCAGCCATCAGCAGAGTCGGCGCTGGCCATGGAGTCGTCCACAACCTCTCAGGTACCCAGGGGCTGTCGGCCATGGTGGTCACTGCCTATAATCCCAGCAGCCTGGAGGGCTGAGGCAGGAGGATCACAAGCCCCAGTCTGGCTTGGGAAGTGCAAGGTCCTGAGTTCAATCCCTGGTACAAAAAAAAAAGTAAGAGCCTGTGATAGAGCTCAGTGCGGTGTCATGGGTTCAAGCCCTAGTACTGGAACAAGGAGGGAAGGAGGGGTAGAGGCAGGGAGGTGCTCTTGTTTGATTTTGTTTTGGACAATCAGAACTGTCTCCTGGCCCCTGAGCACCCTCCGTGAGGCGCATCTACGTCCTGCCCCAGGCACCAGTGCTGTAGTGACCGGGGACATGTGGTCCTGCTCCTAGGAACCTCTATAGGGTCGAGGAGGGCACAGCTTCGGGCCCAGAGTCAAATCCTCTGCCCCCAGGACCCCAGGCCATATCTGTCGGGGCTGGGAGAGGAAGCCTTAGAAACCAGAATCCTGTGTCAGCCTCGGGGTCCACAACCGAGCCTGTAGCCCCACTCGGGCCCCTCTCCGGGCTGTGCAGATAGGGGTTCTGTGCTGACAGCTGATGTCCTGGAGGCAACCTGGGTTCAAATTCCAGGGCCATCTCTTCTGAGCTAGGCCTCAGCTGGGCAAGGAGGGACAGACCCATCCTGGGCCTTGGGGAGGATCAGCGGAGACCTTGGCTTTGTCACTGTGAGGCCTTTAGCTTAGTCTTAGGGGAGCAGAGCCCAAGGCAGGGTGACAACCTGCTGCTCCCCGGTCTCATTCACCCCAGCTCTCCTCCTTCTCTCTTCTCAGGATCTGGAAGGGGGGCCACCCTCCAAGAAGCTGAAGCTGGAGGCCTCGCAGCAGAACCCCGAGGAGATGTAGGTGCCGGCTCCGTCTCCAGCCGTGGGTCCTGGCAGGAGCACCCGCAGGCTGCTTCCTGAACCCTGCAGCCCAGGCGGTGCCCTCGGGCGCGGACAGAACCACTCAGTTCCCAGTTTACCAAGTTGAATCCAAGGACACCTGACCTGGTGTGACTGACTTCTCAGTCACTGAAGACCTCTGCTGCGCAGTGAGACCCCCGAACCTTGAAGGGACCCTCCTCAGGGAGGCAGGTGACAGCTCAGGAGTCTGCACACTGTCCTGGGAGCCAAGATGACATTTGTGTTGCTGCTGTGTCCTCCCCCCTCTATCTCACAGGATAAGCTACGGGAGGGCGGCGCCCATGAGGAGCCCGCTTCCTGTCAGGGGCTTTTCACTGTTCCACCGATTCCTTCCGCTTTCTTTTTCTGTGCCTTGTGCCCTTGAGGTGACCTCTGGCATGTCTCTTGGTTGTTTTGCATCTCCCTTTGCAAAGTGCCCTCTTGGCGGCCACCACCTGACCTGGCTCCCTCCTCTCAGCCCTGGGACTGCTTCAGAGCTGGCAGGGTGGAGCCGCGGGAGAACAGAGCACCCTGAGCCCAGCCTGGCCTCCTGCTCTGCGCCTTGGTCTCGCCTGCCCGGGCCTGGGGTGCTGGGTGTTCCTGGGACTCACAAAGCCGAAGGATGTCTCTGGCACTTCTCACTCTGGTCCCCGTGATGGCTACCACTTCCGTCCTCTGCTGTTTCCTGGTTGTGAGGACATACCGCGACTCGTCTGAGACAGCCAGGGCCAGGGAGGCCGGGAGCAGGCGGCAGGCCCAGCTGGTGCTGACCCCTCCTGAGATGTTGCTGGATTCGAATCCATGGGACCCGCCGCCCCAGCGCCCTCTCCCTTGCGCCTGCTTCGTATGGTACTGACGCTCAGAGCGATGGCCTTGGGCACATCCCAGGACAGCCCTCAGTCTTGGCAGAGAGTGGCCTTGATGATTGGGCCTTAAAGGCCAGAAAAAGGCACCCAGGACTTGGGAAGCTTTGCACACCTTCCAGGAAGGAGCGCCCCGCAGAAGGGCCCCTCGACCCTACCCTTCCCACCCCGGGACACAGTCCTATCTCCATGGAAGTGACAGACAACTGCCCGACTGTCAGTTCTGGAGCCTGGTTTGTTCTAATGACTCCAGACTCCTCGGACCCTAAACCTTTTCCTAAGCTTTCTTTACTGCACTGGAGTTCTGGCTCCCTTTGAGTTGTGTGTTGGGGGGCAGTGGGGACTGTGGGCTTTGTTGTTTTTGTTTTGTTTTGGGGCTAAATTGGTGCATATTCAGGTACCACCTTTGCTGTGGGGCTCTTTCTCTGACCACCATAGGAAGTGTCTGCCAGATTACATTTTCTAAGAGTTTCTGAGGGCGAAGCTCCTATTCTTTTTCTTTTTTTTTTTTTAAGGAGCCTATCTATTTCCTGCACTTCAAGAAGAATCAGAAATGTTCCTGAATTTCAAATACCTCATGCAAAATGTCTCCTGAAATAAGGGAAAAAAAAAAAACTTTGAAAATATTAATGTTGAAGTTAGCAATGCTGAAAGATTTGTCTTAAAAAAAAAAAAAAATCCTTGTACTTCTCCACCTGCCCTCAGGCGGCCAGTTCTGCTGAGAATTGCGACCTGGGTGTCCTCCCATGTGACCTGACACTCAACCTGCCAGCCCACCGGAGGCACGAGGCGCTCGACCTCCCGAGCTTGGCGCTAGGGTGATGCCTTTCTTTGCAGCAAAAGTATTTCAAGGCAAGACAAATTGGGATATTTATTTCTCTAGGGAAATGAGAGGTGACAGCTATGAAGAGTCCCACGCACTATCCACAGGGCCAGCCGGGACCCCCTGCATCTCTCGGGACAGGCAAGGGGAGCTGGCACGGTGGGGGATGACAATGACAAAGTCCATGGTCCCCAGGCTGTCCTTCGTTTCCCTCTGAAGTGCCTGTAGGTAGGAGTGGGCCAGGGGCGGGGACCAGCCAGGCCCTGCCATGGCCATGGCCAGGCCAGGCAAAGCGCCGGCAGCCCTGCTCGCCCTGCCGGCTGGACGCCTTCCATGCGGTGACACTGCAGAAATCCAATGTGCTTCCTTCCCAGCCACCCACCGGCACCCTGTCCCCAACACAGAACCCAAGACCTGGCCACGCCAGGGCAGATCCTCACGGACACCAGGCCCCGTGGCCGCCAGGGTTCCCAGGGAACTTGACCCCCAAGACTGAGGTGGAGAGGCTGTGGCTCCATGTCCCAGAGGGCTGGCACCAACCCTGGAGCCCCACGCCTGGGGACCGTCTCTCCTAGATGGTGACCGCCATCGTCTGGTGGTGTCACATTCAGAATGTTCCCTAGCACTGAGGACATGCTTAGAGGGATAAAGACCTTCTTTTCACTGTTACTTTTTTTTTCTCTTATGATTTTTTTTTTTTTTTGGTGTGTTGTACAGCAGTATAATTTTTCACTTATTTATTCCATCAGTAGATATGGTTTGTACAATGTACAATGGTTCCATTTCAGAAAATAAAATTCAAATCATGAGTACATGATATTGTGTGTGTGTCTGTGGTCCTGGCGGTGTAGCCCAGGCCCTGGCTCTGACAGCCACAGCCTGTTTCTTGTGCGTTTTGAGACAGGATCTTGGGGAGGTCCTGAGTCCCTCGGCAACTGCCCAGTCCTTCTGCCTCAGCCCCAGAGTTCTGGGATTCCAGGTGTGGGCCACCAGACCGGGCTGCTCTGGGATTTTACTACAATACAGAGTGAAATCAGACAAGCAGAAGGATCCCCATCCCTGATGGCACGGGGAGATGGGCTGCGGCATCGGCTGGGGTGGCCGTCATCTCGGAGCGCCCGGCCCAGGTGCTCCATGCCGTGGGCAGGTGGTATCGTCATCTGCACGGGTGAAGAAGCAGCCTTGCCCAGCTTGTGTGGCCAGGCAGAGCCCCGCCGCATTCACAGCACAGTAAAACAAACAGATAAAGGTCACCTCCAGGCCTGGATTTGGGGCAGCCTGGGCAAGGTGGGCCGCGATCCTGTCTTGACCTGGAGGTAGACCGCTGTCTTGGGCCTGAGTGACGGAAGGGCTGGATCCAGAACCTTCCGGGGCCGCGCCTCCCGGCTCGGCTTCCTCACTGAGCTGCTTGCACTTTGCCTTCCAGCCAGGGGAAGCCTCCAGGAGCCGCTGAGAGGAACACGCCAGGGCAGGGCAGGGTAGGCTGACCTGGATGGAGACAAGCACTGTCCCCGTTGGCCACCCAGCTAGCTCAGCTCCTGATATGGAAAGTCCGGCTGGACGAGGCAAGTCACTGGAGCCTCCCTGTGTGCTCAGCGGGGAGGAGAAAAGGCAAAAGCAGCTGAGGTGAGCATGAACTCCCCTGCTGGACCCCTCCCCGTGGAATTTTTTTTTTTTTTTCAGTATTGGCAATTGAACCCAGGCCCTTTGTAGTAAGCTGCATCCCCCAGTTTTTTGTTCTAATTGAGACAGTCTCATCAAATTGCTGAACTGCCCAGGCGAGGCTTGAACTTGCAATCTTCATGCGTCAGCTTCCACAGTGCTTGGCCTGCGGGTCTATGCACCACACCCGGCCTCTGTGGATCTTGCCCTTTCGGCCACCTGTCTCCAGCTCCACATCCGTCTGTCCATCACTCTGTTCCTCTCCTTTGTCTTGACCTCTCTGACTCTGTAGAGCTGCATGGCTTCATCTGCTGCCTGTCTTTACTGGAGAGCAGCCAAGCAGGGGCTGGAAGGTGGGCGTCATGGGGAGGGGGTTCACGGAGCTCCATCTCTGCACTGGGCTGTGAGCAGCAAGATTCAAACTTGGTTTTACTTCTAGGCATAAAAGTGAGCCAGAGCCATGTGGTGGCACACGCCTGTAATCCTGGCACTTGGGATGCAGAGGCAGGAGGATCGCTGTGAGTTCGAGACCTACACAGTGAGTTCAAGGGCAGCCTAAAACATGGAGTAAGGCCCTATCTCTAAATAAATAAATACAGAATACTAGGGAGATAGCTCAGTAGCATATGCACCTGCCTGGCAAGTGCAGGGTCCTGAGTTCAATCCCTGGTATTTCGAAAAGCAATATATATATATGAGCCAGGGCACTAATGAGGGAGCCAGGGCACAGCTGAGGAGAAAGGAGGGTGCTTGTGGATAGAGGGGAAGGAGCTCCTAGGAGAGAGAAGGAACCCCAGGCAGGAGCTAAGAAACAGTTTTTCTTGTTTCTTGCTTTATTTGCTGTACTGGGTGGGGACTGAACCCAGGGCCTTGCACATGCTACGTGAGCACTCTACCTTGGAGCTACACCCTGAGCCCTTTGTACAGCTTTTAAGTCTCTAACTTCCTCTCTTACTCCTCCCAGCACTGGAGTTTTCCTCCCCCAGTTGCATTCCTTTCCTCTCTCAGCAAAAGTGTCTCTCTCTCTGTCTGTCTGTCTGTCTGTCTGTCTGTCTGTCTCTCTGTCTCTGTCTCCTCTCTCTCTCTCTCTCTCTCTCTCTCTCTCTCTCTCTCTCTCTCTCTCTCTGTAAATGGGGCTAGATTAGCCAGTCCCAGTTTGTGCGGTCCTTCCCCCAGGTTGCTGCCATTGGGTCATGGATGAGCACATGACTCCAGGTGAACCAATGAGAGTCGGCCCTGAGATTTTGGGGGGCACTGGTGGGAAGGGCCTCTCTGGTAGCACAGAGCCAGAGGGGTTAAGTGTAGCAAGAGTGTGTGACACACACCTATAGTCTCAGCGCCCTCGAGGCTCAGGCAAGACAACTGCTGCCAAGTTCCAGGCCAGAGTGGGCTACGCAGTAAGTTCAAGCCCAGGCTAAACCACGTAGTGAGACCCTGTCTCTAACTAACTAACTAAATACATAAATACATAATAAATTAAAATGCGAGCTGCTGGGGTGACTTTGCTCCTGTCGGAAAAAGTCTGCCCAGGAGTGAAGCCAACCCAGGAAAAAGAGCTGGTGAGGATGACCTCTCAAGGGCAGTGGGTAATCAGGGCGCTCACCTTCAACGTCTAGAGCTCCACCGCTCCACAGCTGTGGGACCTCAGGCAAGTATTTGAACCTCTCGGGGCCCCGGTTTGCTCCTGTAAAATGGAGAGACTAATAGCACCCCCCAGGCAGGTGTGGCAAGGCGTGCCTGCAATACCAGCACTGGGGAGGCCGAGGCAGGAGGATCGCTGCAAGTCTGAGGCGAGCCTGGGCCGGCCTGAGCTACACAGGGAGACCTTGTCTCAAAAAAATTAAAAATGGCTTCAACTAACTGAAGTTTCCACGGGAAGGCGTGCTCTAGGGTCAGGTCAGCAAGCTTTTTCGCACAAGGCCCCGTGGTCAAAGTCTCGGTTGCTATGACTCAGCTCTGCCGTGGTACAGTGAGGGCAGAGACGGCCTGTGAGGGAACAAGGGGGGCTGCGTCACAGGAAAACATCTCTGCAAAGACAGGTGACGGGCTCGGTTTGCGGCCCCCTGACTCGGGCAAGCAGGCTGATTCCAGGCCCCTCACTGAGGCCCTATAGGTCCCAGTCCACTGGCTTTCCTTGCCTTATGGAGAAGCTGCCTCTCTGCCCTGATTCGGGGTTACTGGGAGGTCAATGAGCTGATCACAGCTCATCACAGGTGCTCACTCGCTCGCTCGCTCGGGGAGAAGGAGCCACAGCATCTAGAGCCTCTTGAGATTCTGTGATGCAAAACAGGTTGTTGTTTATGCTGAGGTCTGCAGGGAGAGCGGGAAGGCTGGGGCAGCAACGGCATCCTGTGCACCTGTGTCTTAAAGGATGATGGGACCCACAGGTGTGGCAGCACCTGTGGCCCCTGCCTCCTGGAGGAACGAAGGTGAGGGACCCAAAAGAAGTCCCTGAGGGGCCATGCCACTGTGATGGGGCCTGCTGCCCTGACTGCCCATGCCCGGGCCCGATGTGTCCTCTGGCCCTGGCTTCCTTTATTCGCCAAGGCTGGACTCCGGCTCTGCTTCCTCAGTGGCAGTCACTCTGGAAGAGCGCGGTGTGACCTGGACACTGAGCCCGTGGCCGTGGGGATGGGCAGTTTCCTCCCTTTCCCTGTGCCCGGAGTGCTTGGAGCTGGGCTTGCTGCAGTCCACATGAGCTTGGAAAGAAGAACTCTAACACCAATGAAAAATGGCCGCTGCAGAGCAAGACGGTAGCTTCCGCACCCTGGGAGACCGAGGCAGGACAATCACTGGACAACTTAGCCACTTACTGAGAACCAGTGTCAAAACAGAGAATAAAGTAAGGGCTTGGGGGATGTAGCTCAGGGTGAAGGCCCTGGGTTCTATTCCTATAGCCCCCCCCCCCAAAAAAAATACTCATGTCATGGTTATGAGGTTTTGAAATGGGAACAATATAATACATGACACACATTTTATAAGATTGTTTTATAGTGAATGACCCAAAGAGTGCAGGAAATCTGTCCACACACTTAAGACCCACGAGTCCAGCGGAGGGCCTGCACGTCATGGTAGCATCCTGCATGAGTCCAGCTGAAGACCTAGGGCCCATACCAGTGCTCCCATGAGTCCAGCTAGAGTCCGTGACAGTGTCTCATGCGGGGCTCTTTCATAGGTCTGTGCTGAGGAGACCCAGAGGTCAGTGGTAGAAGTTGGGAAGTTTGTGCCAACAGGAGAAGGCTCTACCAACAGGCTGAGGGGATCTTCCCTGGAGCCAGGAAGTGACACTCCAGGTAAGCACCAGAGCCCCCATCCCCCCCCCCCCCAAAAAAAAATGTACCACAGCCATCCTCAGCAACAGCGAGGTCCTGAGCTCCTCCTGTGATGAGGAAAGCTGGTTTCCCAGCAGGAAAGTCAGCATGCCAAGCTTCTCCAGGAGGCTGAGCAGCACACCACCTTCCCCTCCGGAGCCAGGAGGCGATGCTCAAGGTGAGGACCAGAGCTCCCAAAGTGAACCGTATCCATCCTCAGTGACAATGAGGTCCTGAGCTCCTCATCTGACGAAAACAGCCGAGTTCACCAGCAAAGCCAGCAGGGCAGCCCAGGAGAGCCGGCAGCCCCTGCAGCTTCCCTAACAGCCTCCCCCTTTTCTTCTCCAGTTCTGCCTCTTACGCTGCCTGCAACAGTGCTCAGGTGGACCTTTGACACCAGCACCACGTTGGTTTAGTTCTCCTGAGTGTTAGAAGTTGACCACCAGTAGGCAATCTACCCCAGTGAATAATCACTCATGTGAGGCTTTGCTGAAATTTTATGTATGTATGTATGTATGTATGTATGTATGTATGTATGTATTTGGTGGTACCGGGGATTGAGCTCAGGCCCTTGCGCTTGCCAGGCAAGCACTTATTCCACTGAGCTATCTCCCCAGCCCCCTGAAAATTTTTTGAAGAACCATTTATATATTTATTTATTTAATACAGGTTCCTACTATGCAGCTCAGACTAGCAGTGACCCTCCTGTCTCAGCCTCCCCAGTGCTGGGATAACAGGCATGTACCACCAGGTCTGATTTCGGTGGCCAACTCAGCACAGAGCTGGTAGGAGCTGGCATAGCTTGTGGTACCAGCAGTCAAACCCAGGTCCTTGCACTTGCCAGGCAGGTGCTTAGACTGCTGAGCTGTCTCCCCAGCCCCTTTCTAAAGTGTTTGCCAAAATATAAGGGTGCAGCTCAATGAATTTTGTCTTTCTTTCTTCCTTTCCTTTCCTTTCCTTTCCTTTCCTTTCCTTTCCTTTCCTTTCCTTCCTTTCCTTTCCTTTCTTCTTTCCTTCCTTCTTTTAGCTGCACTGGGGACAGAGGCCAGGGCCTTGTGCATGCCAGGCAGGAGCAGCACAGTGGTGCTACCATGCTGGGCTCGGCTGCTTCTCCTCCTTCTTCTCCTCCTCCTTCCCT